>OX940811.1:15939553-16049553 GCA_954870605.1 Acer campestre | reverse complement strand
AATACTGTAATAGTAGCATACTAGTATTTAATCCATTTATTATTTAGTTATCTACTTATTTAATATGCATGAAATCCATCATATATAATTAATATCTAAAGTTTAATTACTATTAAATTAGATTCTAAACTAATGAATTAAAAAAATTAGATTGTAAAATCAATCATATATGAATTAAAATTAGATAATACGTATGAAATCCATTTATTACTTAGCATTTTAGCTACTAAACTAATGAATTAAAAAAAATTCAACTTAAAAAGTCAAAAGCCCCAAATTGGAAACCCTAAATTGGAAATAAACAAACTCACAAACTGAAGAGTGAAGACTCAGCCAAGAAAGCAAGAAGAGAGAAGACTAGGTTTGATTGCGAGAAGAAGGAGACGACGATGGCGACAGATCGATTGATGGCAACGGGTCGACTAGGTTCGACTATTTTGTTTTTCTATTTTCGAAACTCTTCATTGTTTTGCTTTGAAACTCTGAGTGTTTGGTCAATCAAATATTCTATATTTGTCTTTTAAGGAAACCCCTAGGTTCGACATCGTTTTGGGGTTTTTTTTTTTAAAGTCAAAGTCGACTTCCGGCACCGTTGACCACCACCGTGACTTGGACCGACTTGGACCGACTAGGTTTGACTAGGACCGACTTTGACTAGAGCTGCCTAACTCAGTCGATTACCACATAATTAGGGCGAAAGGCCATCACTGAGCGACTAGTCGCTGCGTAGGCGGCTCTAGGCGCCGCTTTCTGCAACATTGATTGTAATACTACTTCATAAACTGAGAGGCATCCTCATTAGGTTTACCATGGTAGACTGTGAGAGTATTTGTTAGGATTTTTAGTATTAGTTGGCATTATTCTATATCAAAACGTTATTTATTTTGTATTGTTGTGTTGCCCTTTGTTACTTGGTTTATCAAGCTTCAAGGAAACCGGACAACATTTCAAGCAAAGTGTTGCCTTCGTTTGAGGAAATCACTATATTTCTACAAAGGTAATTAGACCTCTTTCCTCTTATAAGGCTTAGGCGCACATAAACACACACAATTCATTCATAAGTATCCCTGCGTAGTTGTGCCAATTTAGTATAACACATTCACATGTTTAAGTATGCTCATGCATTGTTCTCATATTGCCATATATTGTAGAAATGCATATGCTAGGACTATGTCTAGGAAAATGCATGCTTGTGTGATCTTATGTTTATTTGTTTAAGTATAAGTGAATTAAACTTGAATATATTCTTAAATGATTCCTTATTGAGTTCCAGTCATTTCAAATACTCACTTATTTGATTTCAAGTTCAAAAGAGGAAGTTACGCAACTTTACGTTCCTTAACAATGCGTTGTCTTCATCTTCATATATCGAGTCGAGTTCACATCCAATTGTCAAAGTTTTGTAGTCGTTCTCATGTGTAAGTGAGTCACGGTTTGTAATCTGGGAATGGATTCGAATTCCGAGTTCAAAGGCCAAAGAAGAAAGTGAGGGAGCGTGAGGAGAAGAGAAGTTTGAGAGAAGGCCATGAGGGAGTCCCTCCCGTGGAGGCACGTGGCCACTACGGGAAGGGAGGCTTTCGACCTCCCCATGGTAGCCACGTGCCTTCATGGGGATGGCTAGAAGCCACCTCCCAAAGTGGGCCCCATCTCACTTAAACTTTCCCTCTCATTCTCTTTTAAATATCTTCCCTCTCTCACTTGTTCAAAAGTTGAAGAAAATTGAAAATAGAAGAACAAAATTTTCTCTCCAACTTTCCTACATTCGAAACACCATAATTTAATCATTCGGACTCTGAATTGAGTGATTCAAGTTAGATAATCTTTGTAATCAAGGCCCCTACCCTTTCCAAAAGAGTTTGCAGCTGTTTGATCAAGTTTTAGAGCAGTTCCACTGTCAAAACCGAACCAACTCGGGATTTCAAGGTATTAAGTCAAACTTTATGATTTTATCTTTTTTGATTCTCAATTGCCTAATTGCCTCAGGTTTTCTCCTTACATATGTATGTGTAATGTTGAAAGCTATTGAGAAAGATAACTTCATATCAAAGCTAATCAAGTCTAATTAGAGACAAATGTGAACTAGTTTTCTAGGATTCTAGTATATCACATGTTTGAGAGTTGTATTGTTCTTAGCTTGATATCTAGGGTTATTTTTGACTTGATTGACTTATTATAAGATCAATAACCTTTCTAGAACATTCATTAATCATATATTGTGATTCTAGCATTTTTGGTGTATGTTTCTAATATCTTGAATTTGTACTTCATGGATATGATTTATTCAAGGATTAGTTTGGTGAATGAAACTATAGATTACATGTGTTAGGTGTTTCACATACTCTAGGTTTCGATTCATTGTTTTTATGACTATACTATATTTGATTTGTGCTCACATGATTAAGTCTATGTCTACATGATTTGTGCTTGATCCATACATCTCATATGTTCATGCATCATCTTGTGTTATTGCATCACTTGGATTGTTAAACAATAATATCATACATTGTGTGCTCATTGTTTAATTCTAGTTTCCCTAGCTCATATTGATCATATGTCCTTTGTTGAATGTGCTTGCATCATTTGCATCACATAGATCATTGCTTTGTAAAAGGTGGATGACTTGGCTAAGAGTGTGAGGCTCTAAGTAAGTCCAAGCAAAGGAAGACTTGGTTAAAAGTGTGAGACTCTAAGTAATTCCAAGTGTATAAGTCTTGGCTAAGAGGTGTGATGCCTCTAAGTAAGTCCGAGCAAAGTCTTGTCAAAGGGTGTGAGGCTCCGGTTAGACAAGCGTGGAAGACTTGGCAAAGGGTGTGAGACTTCTATAGGTCCGAGCAAGGATATTCTCTAGAGGCATGCGATGTGTCTCAATTAGAGAATAGGCAAATTCTTCTCTAGTGGGAATATATAGGGAGAAATCCAATAGATTGTGATACAAGAGAGTTGGTCACATTTGAGGGTGTATTCTTATTTAACTAGTGAAAAACCTTTTGCCGGTAGTTGTGGATTCAACCCGTGGATGTTTCCTCTTCGGAGATTTACCACGTAAAAATATCGTGTGTCAAATGTCTCTTACCTTATCTCTTGTATTGTATTTGTTTTAATCAAATTGATCTTGAAAGCATTGTAATTGATTACATTCTTGTGAGACTAGATCTTTGATTATTCTTTTATCTTTTATATGTATAATGAATACAAGTAATTGGTGATTTGTTATTTTTGGTATATCTTTCACATGCTATCCATAGGCTATGTTTGAACTAAATATTTAATATGCTTGTTAATGGTCTATGCATGCACATTTGTGTTTATAGTGGTGTTTTATAAGCTATCTAGAGGGACAAACTTTTGTTTGTTTCAAGGGTTCGAAAAAGGCTTTAAAACCCATTCACCCCCCTTCCTCTAGGTAAACCTAAGGCAATTTAACCGTGATTTTATTTACAATTGGTATCAAAGTGGGTCGTCAGAAGGCACTTGACGAGATCCGGTTTATACTCACATGTGAATTGCTAGGATTTTGAAGTCATGGTTTCACAAGATGACGTTATGACCAAAGGAGCTTCCAACTCTAGGCCTCCTCTTCTCTAACGTCACAATTACGGGTTTTGGAAATTAAGGATGAAGGCGTACATTCGCTATATTGATGAGAGAGCTTGGATGAACATCAAAGAAGGTTATCTATCGCCAAACAAGTGACTTGAGAATGGTACCATCGTTTCCAAGCCTAGAAGTGAGTGGTCTACTAATGAGTTCGAGTTGGTGAAATGGCATTATCGGGTGGTGAATGCTATTTTCGGAGGTGTGGATAATAGGCAATTTTCCTACATCCAAAACCTAGAGATCGCAAAGTAGGCGTGGGATGCTCTCTAAGTCACCTATGAGGGGACTAAAGCGGTGAAGAAGTCTCGGCTTCAAATGCTCACATCTAAATTTGAGATATTGCAAATGTGTGAGGAAGATAAGTTTGTTGACTTTCAAGACAAGCTACTAGACATTACCAATCAATGCCAAGCTCTTGGCACTCCAATCTCCGGAGAGCAGCTTAATTGGAAGATCATAAGATCTTTACCTAAGAGGTTCAAAGCCAAGGTAACAGCTATTGAAAAGAGCAAAGACATTGACGTCACGAGCTTAGATGAGTTGCTAGGATCTCTTCAAACTTATGAGGCTAGTATGAAACCGAAGGCTAAGAACAAGGGTTTAGCTCTCAAAGTCGTCAAAGAAGCTAGTAGTGATGATGACCAGGAAATGGCTTTATTGGTAAGAAAGTTTAGGATTTTCTTAAAGAAAGGTGCCAAACCAAGTGGCAATTTCTCTAAGGAAGTCAAGAAGCCACATACTCCAAGGTACAACAAGGATAGGCATGACAAGAGTAAAAGCAAGGTTGAATGCTACAAGTGCCATGGCCTTGGTCATTTTGCTTCTGAGTGTCCAAAGACGTTTGCTAAGAAGGACAAGAAAGGGAAGGCAATGGCGATCACTTAGAGTGACGGTGAAGACTTTAATGATGAGGAGAGCTCTAGTGACAAGTCTTCTAGTGAAGAAGAGCTAGTTAGCAATTTTGTTGTTTTCACGACTCTCACTCAACTCTAGAGGAGAAATATCAAGTTTCCTTGGACAAGGAAATTGATTCAAATCTTCAAGAGCAATCAAGTTCGGATTCATCTCATCTTAATCTTTTGGCTAAAGTAAAGAGCCTTGAAAAAGAATTAGAAGTGGCATTAAGAGAGATTGAAAAGAAGGAAGATTTGATTAAGACATAAGGTGATGAGTTTATGACAACAACTTGAAGGCTCTTGGTTGAAAATAGTGGTCTTTCCAGGAAGCTTAGAGAAGTTAAGGAGATTGTTCGTGAAAAAGAATAGGATCATCTCTAGCTTATCTCAAGGAGATTCAAGTGGCTTAGTGGTTGAGGAGAAGCTCATAGAAGCATCACTTTCTACAAGCAAGGAGAGTGTTATTGATGACAAGAAACCTCTTAAGAAGAGATGTTCCAAAACCAAGAACAAGGTACTCCTAGAAACTCCAGTTTATGCTTCTTCACGTCCGGAAGGTAAAATCTCTTCTTTTATTCCCATGTCATTTTTGCAATACCGTAGGCCATATTAAGCCCAAGTACTTCAAATTCATTGAATATTGCAATTTAGAAAATGCATTTAGGGATAAAGAGATTGAGCTTCATTATAAGCATGCTAGGGCTTTAGAATATGGAAAGCATGAAAATGTTTCAAAGCATGTTAAAAATGTCCGGAAAGTGAGGAATGTGAACCTTGTTAAATTTGACAAAGCATGTGTTGCTAATGATGTTGAAAAGAAAAGTATCAATGATATTGTTATGGATTAAGTGGTAGATAGTCTCTAGTCTAGATTCAACATCATTGTCAAAAAGGATCTTGATAATATTTGTATAGGTTCACCCAAGACGAAGTTGTTTAAGGGTGAGTGCTTTTACCATTGAGTAAGTTGCACATGTGAGTTAGCTTAAAGATTAGTGTCAAGTTGTTAAGAAGCTTAGCTATCTAGCTTTGTATATATATAACTTGGCATAAACTTAGCTATCTCACATAAGTGTTATGATAGTCGAAATCTATTGATTAATTTTTGAGAAGTTCTTTTATGAAATCTATATGGTTACAATCATGTTAAGACTTTTGAAGAAAGTCATTTTTATATGTGTTTGAGTTGAAATGCTAAGTCTTTAGTCTCTTGGATCGACACACCAACAACTCGTTGTCATGAGGACAAACAAGTCAAGAGGACTCATAATAAGGGTGAAGACTTTACATTTGATGAAAAATTAGCTTGCAAAGGTATCTTTATATCACATTGCTTGCTTACTTGATTTTTCATCTATCGACTCATTGTGTTGCAAAGTTACATTAGCGAGTTTGTATTTGATTTTTGCAGATAGTTGGGAGCAATCATGAGGAGCAGCAAAAGATGTTTGGCAGGCATTTTGATGTTGAAGATGAACTTGTCAGCCACATTTCAAGGAGGTCAATCGATGTACTTAAAGTGTATTATCGGGTTAGTTTGAACTTACACGACTACTGTTTTCTTTTACACCAAATGGTTTTCTTTCAATGTTTCTTATGGAAACAACTTTTAACTTCAAATGTTCAAGATGATCTGTCCCGTGATGAGTGGAATTTGGTTGTAAAGCTGAAGAACCTCTTCAAGATATAGTGAAGTATATAACCGATGAATGTCTGTGCAAGTTTTCTCAAAACGAGCGATTTCTAGATGGTAAATGCCAATTTTTAGATCACACTCATCAAATGCCTCATAAGTAAATGTCAATTTCAAATTATGTTTACAAATTCTTTGCTGATAATTTTTAGCTAATCAATAAATCGTTCATTTGTTTTATTTTGACATGCGCTACAATTCAATTGGCCCATATCAACGGGTCAATATGTTAGATGCTGATCGGTCAGTACCCACATATTATATTATATTCACTCTTGAAGATTGTTTTTGAAGAAGAAAAGCAAACAAATTGAGAGGACCTCGATTATTAATTTAGATATTTGTTGGGCTCAAAAGATTTTTTTTAATAAGTATTATCTTATGCATTTTAGTATTATTAATTTAGTACAACGGCTCGAGTTGGGATTACTGAAGATTATTTTTTAAGAAGAAAAGTAAACAAATTGAGAGTACCTCAATTATTAATTTAGATATTTATTGGGCCAAGATTTTTTTTTTAATAAGTATTATCTTATGCATTTAGTATTATTAATTTAGTACAACAACTCGAGTTGGGATAGAAAGATTTTATTATTCAAACGAGTAATTACATCGTAGAGGTTTTACCTAAATATCTTTTCAAAAAAATAAAATAAATAAATAATAAATCAATCTTGTAGAATCACATACATGTATAATAATATATTTGGTATATCACATGAACAAGAATATAATTAAGCATTAAATAATCTTCTTGATCCGAGCCAAACTGTTAATCGAGAAAATTTTCTTGAAAACCTTGATCTTGGCAACCTTGCTATTAACACATGCAGTACTACTACTGTCGGACATCTTCAAGCTGCCTCGAACACGATTACAAGCCTCCGCCCCGCCGCCGCCGCTGCCACAGTCACAGACATCATGATCAGAATCTGATAATAATTTGTCTGCCACCGTCTCTTTCTTGATCTTTTTATCTATACTGGAAGATGATACCCTTTTCTGTTCTTGAATGAAATATTGCTCCCACAACATGTCCATCTTCTCTTCATCAATATCATGATGACCATCATCGTCAGACGCTTGATCATTCTCATCGCAGCAATCTTCATGAGGGTACACCTGCTGAGAAGTACAGACCCGCCACAGTGATGGTGAAACTGCGAATTTCGGGAGAGAATAAGACATTTTTGGAAAGCTAAAATCTTCAGACATTTTTATCATCGGAGCCAAGATTAATGTTTTGTGTTTATATATATATATATGTATATATATATATACATACATGTGTGGATTGAATTATTCCTAGTCAGAATACAAGTCAATGTCATTAATAAGAGAGTTGGCTCCTGTATGCAATCGGCGGATTTTTCGGAGGACTAAAATGAGAGAAAGATATTTCCATGTAAATACACATATATGAGGATTAGGATTAGGATCAGGAGAGTTTAATTACATCATCATCACGTTTTGATTATTGAAAGGGATAGATAACCCCCACACAGTTGAATCGGCTGTGAGAGAATTTAATATAGCTTGGGTCGTTGGGCGTCCACTTACAATCAATCACATTCATATGTATTATGTGTATAGCTTGTGTTTCTTTTGACTTTCTCATTTTACACTAGAATTGGAACTCTTCATATTTCCTACCAACACTAGATTTTCACTTTCAGTATTTGCAGCAATTGTCGAGGTGATAAGGTTTATGGAATCACACACTTCACTGAGTAGGGATGGTAATGGAGTGGATAAGTGGGTTGGTGATGGACACCTCAATCTCCATCCCCGGTCCGCTTAGAATTTTTGTCCCCATCCTCATTTCTAAGTAAACGGGTAGGATTTGGGTTATTCGCAAATTGTGGTAGGGATATCAATCCTTGCTTTGTCTATCCCCATATCCGATAAAAAATAGTGTTAAATTTGTATATTTTACTTGGTAGTTTTAGGTTCGGTCAACGATTACTTAGTGTTTATTTTATAAACTGCCGTTTTAGGTTTTTGGTGAGAAAAATATAAATGTGAATTTATATAATTAGAGTCGGTGGCGGACATAGAAATTTTAACGAGACGGGATACTCGAACAAAATAACAATTATATATATAAATAAAAAAAAATTGGAAATTTAAGATCATAATAAAATGAGTTTTTTTTTTTTTTTTTTTTTTTATAAAAAAAAATGATGGTATAATGAAATTTATATAAAATAAAACAAATATAATACTTAGTCAAGAAGAACTAAATAATCATACATTCAAAAAGAAATAAAATCAAGAAACACAATATTCAAAAATAATTAATAAGAAGATAAACAACATAAAGTGGAAAATTATAATAAGAAATTTTGTTTTGTATTTATAATGAATTCACTTTAAATTTATATAAAAATAATTGATTAATAAATATAACTATATATGTTTTTTATTATTATTATTCTTCTAATTTTTGGTAAATTATTGATTTTAAATAAATTAAAACTATAAAATAAAATAAAAAAATAAGGATAAAATAAAATATATCATAATAATAAATGGACAATTGTAATAAAATTAGCATAGTTGTTACTGCACTTTCAATTTGAGATTTTACTGTTTATTGATTGGATGTGTTAAATATGTCAAACAAAAACTATTAGAAATAAGAAAAATTAAAAATAATAATAGATAGTTTACTATAAAATAAAATTTAATTAAGTAACTACAAATTAAGGGTTGTTAAGAAGTCGATGGGAAAGAGAAATTGAATTATTTATTTGAAGACATTAAAAATGAAGTAGCCATCAATGTAAATTGAAAGTGCAGTAACAACTATGCTAATTGACATTTGTACTAATAAGTGTTATTTGATTTATATATATATATATATATAGTCTTTCTACTGTCAGTTCATCCTGATATAAAATATATCAAGACGAAGAATGTGGACCATAAATTATGGAGAAGTTTTGACAAGTGCATACACTTTGAGTTAAAGTATATAAATCTAATGATCCACATTTTTCGTCCTGATATATTTTACATCATGACGAATTGACAATAGAAAAACTATGTGTGTATATATATATATAACAATAATAAATCAATTTTTTTAGAAAAGAAAACTTTTGAGGTAAGGCACGTGGTCTCAATGTGGGTCCACCCCTGATTAGAGAGAACAATTTTACTAGTAGGGATGCTAATAGAGTGGATTGGTGACGGATACCTCAATCTCCATCCTCGAATCCGTTTGAAATTTTTATCCCCATACTTGTTTTTAAATAAGTGGGTTGGATTTGGGTTATTCGCAGATTGTAGTAAGGATATCCATCCTTACCATGTGCATCCCCATATCCAATAAAAAAAAAAAAATGTTAAATTTGTATATTTTAGTTGGTAGTTTTAGGCCCGGTTGGCTGGGGACTTCTTAGTTTTTATTTTGCAAACTACATTTTTAGGTTTTTGGTGAGAAAAAAATAAAAGTGAATTTATATAATTAGAGTCATTGTCAGGTTTAGAATTTTTAATAAAATGAGGCACTCGAACAAAATAACAATTATATATAAAAATATATATATTAGAAATTGAAGATCATAATAAAATGAGTTTTTTTATTATATATAAAAAAAATGATGGTATAATGAAGTTTAGATAAAATAAAACAAATATAATACTTACTCAAGAAGAACTAAATAATCTTACATTCAAAAAGAAATAAAATCAAGAAACACAATATTAAAAAACAATTAATAACAAGAAAAACAACATAAATAATGGGAAATTATAATATTTATTCTTACAAAAATAAATTATAATCTAATTTTATAATAAGAATTTTTTTTATTTTTTATTTTTTTGTATTTATAATGAATTCACTTTAACTTTATACAAAAATAATTGATTAATAAATATTACTAGACATGTTTTTTTATTTTTATTCTTCTTCTAATTATTGGTAAATTATTGATTCTAAATAAATTAAAAATATAAAATAAAGAAAAATATTATGGATAAAATAAAATATATCATAATAATAGATGGACTATTTTATTACAATAAATTAAAATTTGAGATTTTACAATTTATTGTTTGAATTTGTTAAGTATGTCAATCAAAAACTATTATAAATAAGAAAAATTCAAAATAATAATAGATAATTTATTATAAAATAAAATTGAATTAAGTAACCACAAATTAAAATAAAAAAGACATTAAAATTGAATTAGGTTCTAGGATTTGAACCATTACAATCAATGTAAACCAGAAGTGCAGTTACAACTATGGTAATTGACATTTGTAGTAATGAGCGTTATTCAATATATATGTATGTATGTATGTAAATATGAATGTAAAACAATAATAAATCAAATGTCTTTTAAAAAATTATTTTGAGGAGGGGCACGTGCCCCACCTGATCCTAACGTGGGTCCACCCCTGATTAGAGTTGAAAATGCCTATAATCTTACCATTATACGTGTGTGTATCTTTTAAATACGACATAGAGGGTTTGTGAATGGGTTGTTAATCCGTTATTACCAAATTTTCAGATTAGTCAATATTACAAATATAACCTCAATTCACAAAACAATAATCAAGTGTAATATGATGCGGAAATATAAACGACACTTGATTTTTACGTGGAAACCCTCAACAGGGAAAAACTACGGGCTGGTAAGTGCGTCACACTCGATACCTCGAAACCACTAATTGTGATAGCGTACAACTTAATCACGATTTGACGGCCTAATCCCGGTCAATATCCCGCTACCACTACCCGCATGCCTGTAAAAGTGGATCTAGTCCAATTTGCTCATGTGACCACCTAATCCCGGTGTACGACCTAATCCCGGTCTATCACATCAAACTTACTTCTCCGAAAAGATCAACACCCTAAGTGAATATGCAATGATATCCAAATATGCAAGATAGAGCTAGGGTACTTTTGATGTTTACCTAGGATTATATGATGACAATAAAATCAATCCTCAATATGAAAATAGTTATATGTCAAGGCATACAACTTTAGCTAAGTAAATGATAAGCAGTTCTAGATACAAAGCTATCACAAATAACCCACAAACATTCAAAGGATTAACTAGTTGATTAAAAAACAATCTATCAACCTAGTTATCAATAAATCACACAAGAATGTTAATGGCATAGCTTTTATGCAATAATGACCTAATCAATTAACTATGTAAAATTAACCCAATCAAAACATAATCTCAATCATGTATGTAGAAATAAATCTAAACACATACAAGTAATATAAGAGATAAAATTGATAAGTAAAACACTAAAATTAGATGAGATTAGTGTTCAACAAATTATACCATATGTGTTGAAGAAGACCCATGCATTAACACACACTAGATGATCCTAGATGATGATTTATGTATATAGAAATGAATCGAGAGAAATAAAGATACGATCTTTAAGCTTTTTCTCTCAAGTCTCTCTAAAATATCTCTAGGGTTCTAAGGATCAGAAGACTTAGTTTGGGAACCAGAAATAAGAATGTATTTATAGAGACCAAAAATAGGGCACGTGAAAAGTCAAGTTTGCCCCTGAAAATGTACGATCGGCGGTTTCAATCTGTGGTCGGGGCCTCATATTGTAACTACCGAATTGAAACCCGAGAACTCTGGTTTCATTCGGTGCTTTCATTTGGTGGGTACATAACTGCCGATAATAACCGTCGTTTTGGACCCGAGACTTATTTCAATTAGGTTTTGATCGACGGTTTCGAACGGCGGCCAGGCCACCGATCTCAACCGCCGTTTCACTAAAAATGGTGAATCTAAAGGACAAGTCAAGGGCATCTCCATCGGCAATCATCGCGTTAAACCATGCACACCAACGTGCACGCGCGAAAATTTTCGAACATCCTTCAGGAAATGAATTACACCACACTTAAAGCTAACAAATATGAAGTGCAAGTGTGGAAATTGAATGCATCATAATGCCTATCATGCCTTGGCATTTTAATGAACTAGATGCAATCAAATAAAACATGCAAGAAGAGATGTTCAAGAACATGCATGCACTCATATAAAAACACATAACATACAAGAATTAAAGGTATGCATGAGTTGTGTGCGTGTACAACCAGATCTCTTCAAAGCAAGTAAGCATTAGAATTTACCTTTGGTGCTTCTTCTCTTGAGGTCTTGAGAGGGCCATTAGATGATCACCAATTCCTAAGCTACCCTTACATCAACCCCAACATGTGGTTTGTTCACGAAACAAACCAATCAACAAATGAGAATCCTTAGAACAATTAATATATATAAAACAATAATAAATCAAATGCTTTTTAAAAAAAAATTATTTTGAGGAGGGGCACGTGCCCCACCTAATCCTAACGTGGGTCCACCCCTGATTAGAGTGAACAATTGCATAATAAATTTGTTATATTCATAAAATATTAATTGATAATGAAGATGGGTGGGGTGGATTAGTGGATATCCATAAACCATATTCATTTTATTCCCGTAAATAAAATGGATATCAAGAATATATCCATCCCCGTTCAATCTCCGATATAACCTGTATCCATTCCCATACTAAATGAAGTAGATTTTTACAGATATTCGTATTCATGGATTATTTTGTCATCACTGTCTATACGCGGAAACAACTTTTTCGAAAGAGAAAATAGGTGAAAATATATATATATATATAAATAAATTAATGGTTTTCCATTTGATCAAACTTCAAAAACTTCTTCATTCTCGTTAACTTTTAGCCCTTAAAGTGACAAAAATACACCTCTATATTATTTTACTCTTTTTTTTTTTTATCCAATTTGGGATTTTTTTTTTATTAATAAAAAAAAGGAAAAAAAAAAAAGGCAAAGCAGAATGGCAAGCCCTAAAACATAAATCTTAAAAGGTACGCATGTCTCAATAGAATGCAAAGAAACATGAACCTAATTACCAGACCCGAAATCATTCCCTTCTGCCTTAATCTAAGCAACCTAATTAGCAACAAGTCGTAATTCTGCTTGGGCTGTTGAATCATAGCGAATCTTGGTCTCAGCAATAGGGAGATGCTTATAACTTTCCTTACCCATTTGAAACTTGAAATTAGATAAAATCTTAAAAGTTAGCTTCACTTTTCTCCACGGGAATCCAATTATTGTCAAACACGGGATCTACTGGACCATGATTAGAATTTGAAGCGAGAATATCTTGGTCATCTGATATTTTCTCCAAATTAATCTTTCCTATTTTATCTCTTGAAATCCCATCCAAATCTTGCTGAGGATTATCAAGAATCACCCTGTTATTAATGCAAATATTATCCAGAGAACATTGAAGATTCTCATTATTATCTTCCGAATTTAAATACTTGGTATTCAAATCATTGGAGATATTAACATTAATTCTCGTATCTTGATTAGGAAATAGTTCAGTTGTTTGAATTTGAATTGGAGAAAAACTTTCCATTAGATCCTGATCTTCCACAAGTGCATTAAATGTGTTGGTCATCACCAGAAACTGCTTTTTTTCAGATTGGAGTGTTCCGAGTAACATCACCAACTTCATCATGCTGCTTTGAATCATTAACAATACCATTAAAAATTTCCTTAAATGAACTTCCACCCTCTTTTATCTCTTTAGAATCATGATTAGAATTCAGGCTTTCACAATTTGTAGCTGCTCTAATTTCCTCCAAAACCTTTTTTGAATTCTCTAAGTCCTTATTTTTATCTTCCACAAGCCGATTAACTGACTTATAAACTTCCAGAATTTTTGATCTCTTTCTACCCCCAACAGAATTATTGGATTTAATCTTCCTACATGCAATGACTTGGTGTTCAATGATACCACACTTATTACAAACGTGGGGAAGATTTTCGTAGTGTATGTCCATAGGAAATCCATGAGTTTTTTGCTCGACAATAATCAATTTTGGTAGATCAATGGATATATCTAAATCAACAAGAATTATAACATAATATTCACAAGTGCAATCTCTTATGGCCTTGTCCAAATGAAGAGGAGTTCCAACATCTCTGGCAATTTCAAATAAAAGATGTGGATGCAAGTATTCCCAACATAAACCATAAATACAAATCCATACATGAGCGTGGGTTTGAATCTCTTGTTCATATGGATCAAAATCTAGTTTCCATTAAAACAATCGAAAGACACCAAATGTGAGAGTGCAAGTACCGCTAGCCCATATTCTTCTCATGTCCTCTTCTAAATAAAATTGAATAATGTAATATCCTCTAGCCATGGGAGTTATTTACTAGTGTCCATTAGGATTCCAGCGGTAATGGAGATGTGATGAAGTTGTTCCATCTTCAAAGGTTGTGAACCCTTTCTTAGCATAAGTCGACCAATCAGATTTGAACGACCTAATTAAACTTACTGCTGGTATATAGTTTCATTCAGTTTAATGAAAATCATGTCTCCACGCTTGATGGGTTGAGAGAGTTTTTTAAAATCAATCGTGATCTTCGAAGAGGCGGCTGCTACTTTAGCAAAACTTCTTGTTATCTGGTAGAGGTGTGTTAACTATGAGAAGTCGGGTATGTGTTTTAGCAAAGCAGTGTCTTGGGCGGAAGGAGAGCGGTTGACTACTATGATTGGGTTTTGCTGGGTTTGCTGCCATGAGAGGTACTTAGGCTTGCCAAGCTTTGGGACCATAAATAAACGTATGCCGTTTAATGAGATTATAAATAGGATTTGACATAAGGTTTAGGGATGGATGAGCAAAATGTTATCGATAGCAAGGAAATAAGTTCTTATAAGGATTGTCATCCAATTGATCCTAGCATACTCAATGAACCTATTCCGGCTTCTAAAGAGCCTTATTACGAAAATTCACTCAATGTGTTCTAAATTTTGGTGGGGAAGTACAAAAACTGATCCAAAGATGTATTAGGCTAGCTTATTGGAACAATCTTGGTAGATTGGGGGGGGGGGGGTGGTGTTGTTGGGGTTTAAATTTATTTAATCGAGCTTTGCTGGTGAAATATTCCTAAAGACCAATTAAACACCCCTCTTCTTTAACTGCCCGGGTTGTAAAAGGCTGTTATTATCCAACTGAGTCTGTTTTGGTGGCTAAAGAGGCTGTTAAAGGGTCTATGGTGTGGAAGGGCATTTGTTATGGTCGTGCTTTGGTAGTTTCTGGGTCCAGTTGGTTAGTTCAGATGAGCTCCCCAGTCTCTATCTATGAGGATATGTGGATTTCAAGCCGTCTACTTTTAAGGTTGTCTCTCCATGAACGAGGAATGACTTAAAGCTAGTTAGTCAATTAAAGACGGCTTTTGGTGGCTGGAAAAGAGAGTTGATCAAGGAAACATTTTTAGAGGAGGACGTTATTCTTATTCTTTTTACCACTATAAGTAATACATGTAGAGATGATTCTCTATGATGGCATTTTACGAAAGATTGAGAGTATTCGATCAAGAGCATATATAAGGTTGCTCTTTCCTTAGTAGATAAGCCTAGCACGTTTGGTTTGCAAGAGTCGAAGTCGTGTTGGGATACAATCTAGCATCTGAAAGTTCTTCAAAAAGTGAAGACTTTCATTTGAAGGGCTTGCAAAAATTGGATCTCTACAATTATTAACCTTGCTCGAAGAAAAGTTACTGTTAATGATTTGTGTCCAATGTGTGGTCGGGTTTTAGAGACAACAACCCATGCGTTGTAGGGCTGTGCTATCTTGAAAGAGGTTCGGAAAGATTGTCACATGTGTTGTGTCTCAGGTGATGGTTTGTGTTTGCTTGGTCATCAAATTTCTTGGATGGCTTTCTTGCAGCTAATGAGGTTGTCTCAGTTTCTAGTAGAGTGGTGGAGGTGAATGAGATTAGGTGGAACCCCCCACCTAAGGGTTTCTATAAAGTTAATACTAATGCTTCTATTGATGGTAATAGTCAGGTGGTGGAGTTGGGGATGGTGATTCGAAATCACCAAGGTTGGGTTATGGTTACTGGGTCTCAGCATCTGTAAGCAAGGTACTCGCCTCAAATAGCAGTAGCAGTGGCTGTCTTACATGGAATTGACTTCACCATTGAAACATGGTTGTTGCTTTTTGTTATTGAAATTGATGCATTGGAAGTGGCAAATTTGGTGAATGCAAGCTATGCAAATTCGGTGGGCATGGGCCTGGTTATTGCTGATATTATTGAGTGCCTCCGTGGTGTGTCTAGGGGTTCGATTGTTTTCGTTTCTAGAAAGGCAAATTGTGTCACCCACACACTCTCTAAATTGGCTCTTAGGTTAACTGAAGATTGGTTTTGGATGGAAGATTACTCTTTGTGTGTGGAGAGGTTTTTATTGGATGATTTTTCAGGGCATCTTCTGTTTTTTTTTTTTTTTTTTGTAATTTTTTTTTTTTTAATAAAGTTCTCCTTTAAAAAAAGAAAAAAAGAAAGAAAGAAAGAAAGAATTATTCAAATAGAGAGGTGTGCCTTTAAATCATATAACTGTATATAATGATTAGACACTACATATGTATTTCAATCAAGTATTAATATTAATATTTTTGATACATACCACCAGCAGATATGGTGACTCAAACTTAGAATATTATCTGGTTAAATGAACGTTGTTTACCACCAAACTACCATAGGCGGTGGTGTTAATAATAATAATACTTTTAACGTGTTAAAATGTTTCAAAAGGAAATTATTCAAAAATCAATATAAATTGTATATAAGTGATTTGTCACCAAGCCACCTTGGACAGTGATATTATTAATATTAATTTTAACACATTAAAATTTTTCAAAAGGAAATTAATCAAAAATCTTTAAATCAATATATAAGTGGTGTATAAGTTATTTGTCCTTATCATATAAATAATAAATAAATGATATAACAAAAATATTAACTTGCGTCATTAAAGTTAAATTTTTGGATTTTTTTTTTTTTTTTTTTTTTTTTTTTGAATTGTAACATTATTCTTTAGAATAAATGGTAGTGGAGTCAACATGGAAATATATTTTAATGTAAAAAACAAGCGGAAATATGCAGGCTAGTAATAACCACTGTTAGCCGTGCTGAAAAAATAATCAGCTGTGAAGTTAATCGGCATATGTTTGGTTAATTATAATTTTAAAATTACTGTAATATACGTATATTTGGTAATTTTATTTCAAAAATGCTGAAATTAGTTACAATGACTAAAATAGACATGATTTTATAACCTTATTTATTGTTTTCATTAATTATATATATTAAATAAATATTTAAGTAAAATATTTAAATTAGGAAAAAAAATTTCATAAGAATAATATAAATATTTATAAAAGATTTTATAAATTAAATCAATATTTAATTAGAATCTTTAATTTTAAGATGAAATGAAGTATATAAATGATTTTAATTTGATTTCATAAAGATAATAATAATATTTTAAAAGATTCATTAAATGCTAAAATAGATTATTCTATAATCACTTTTAAAAAGTAACCCTTCACTTACTTCTGAAAATCACTATCAAAACTTGTCAAATTATCAATTAATCACTTTTGGAAGTTCTACTAAACATTATTTTATGTCAAAAATTATAAAATAAACTGATTTAACTTCTCTAAAACAATACCAAACTGACCCTAAATAGCACTAAATCCATAACGACTTTTAAGACTAGCACTAGATTAATAATTTGAGTTTAAATAGAACCAATGAACAAAAATACCCTAACCTACTTCTTTTATTACTTTTTTTTTTTGTTGACATTTTTAGGTTTTATTTTTTATTTTTCTTTTCAAAACCTTCATTGATTGGCCCTCTATCAATGGAGATGGAACACGCCTCCGATGGAGGTCAATGAAGAAGATGAACAGAAAAAATTGAAAACTTTTATTTTTACATAATAAGTCTCGAAATTATAAAAATGCGGAAATTATAAAATAAGTCTCAAAAATAGAAAAAAAAAATATGACTTATTTTTGTGAATGTGTTTTCAATGGTTTTTTTTTTATCAAAACAACAAGTGTTATTAAAACTTAAGTTATTAAGATGGTACTAGTCTTAAAAGTAAGGGAGCAATAGTGCTAGAAAATTTTTGAACCCAAAAAGAAAAATCTTGAATTTCGAGTTTATTACTTGACATGGAATAATGCCAATTATGCCATATAGACCGACTTGATTCATTTAAAGAGAGGTCAACGTGAGTCAATAATTTGTTAACTCTGGAGTAAGATTTGGTTAAAAGAATTGACTTCTGTAGTTGTCCTTACTCCTTACTAAATTACCGAATGGTATTTTTTTTTTTTTTTTTTTTTTTTAATTTACAACAACCGTCAGGACTTGGTGAGATTGGGTTCTACTAGCGCAGCCCGAACTACAGCTCCTACAAGGAGGGAAGGAGCACCCACAATTGATGGGACAACACCCACCCGTAGGATTAATGGCCAAAGGGGACAAATAATATAAATATATACATGTACACATTAGACGTTGAACCGTGGTGGTGGAGGCTCCCAGGGGAGGGTCCGACCACATTGGCAAGAGGCCCAATTAGCTAATGTTATTAATAGTGTGATTAGAAAGGTATTTCATATTTGCTGTCCTTAACAGCATTTTTTATATAATTTTTTTTTTTTTTTTAAATAAACAAATATTGAAACTGGGTATTGGTATTTCACAAGTGCTTTTTCAAAAACAAAAATATATATATATATATATATATGTGGGGGGGTTTAACTAAGTTGCTATTAACTAAGGTTACTGGATCAATTTCAGTCTTTAGATTTCAATCCAAAGGTGTATAAAAATTAAGGATTTGAAAATTAAAATAAAATATAACCAACTCACTCTCACATAAGTACCCAATAATCTTGTTGTTAACAGCAAGGTCACAAAACCCATATATATATATATATATTTTTTTTTTTTTCTATTATCAGTTCGTCCTAACAATAAATATATCTGGATGAAGACTGTGGACCACTGGATTTACATATTTTGACTCAAAGTGTATGCACTTGTCAAAACTTCTCCATAATCTATGGTCTATGTTCTTCATCCTGATATATTTATTGTCAGGACAAACTGACAATAGAACGATTATATATATATATATAGAGAGAGAGAGACACTCATGAGGGATCCCTTATTTTAATTTCGGTAAGGACCATGATGAAAACATATCGATTTTAATGAATTTTAATTTGAATTTTTTTGTGAATGATAAGTTCATTGAAATTTACATATGATCAAAATTTAAGACTTTTCTGAGCACTAGAACTATTTATCCAAATTTTGTTAAATATGAAGGTATCGGAAAATAGACGAAATATAGGAAAATTCAAGAAAAATTATAGGTAGATTTCAATGAACTTATCATCCACAAAAAAATTCAGATTAAAATTCATTAAAATCGATATATTTTCATCATAGTCCTTACCGAAATTAAAATAAGGGATCCGACTCACTACATATATATATATATATATTTGGGTTCAAAAACATCTAAAAACAGACTATTTTGGTGCAATATTATTATATTAAAAAAAAAAAAAAGGGCTTGTAACAGAAATTGCAACAAACAAAAGAAAAAAGAAGAGGTGGCAAAAGGAACGGTTGAAAATGCATATTTTGAGGTAACCTTCTTGTTTGTCCTAATTGGCTCTGTGTGAGTGTACCCTATAAAATCATCAAACCTTTGCTTCTTTTTATTATTACCTGTAATTTCACAAAACACTCTCTGTCCTCTATCTTATTTCTTCTTCTTCTTCTTCCTTCAATTATTTTCTTCAATATATATTTCTACTCATTAAATGTAACAAAACCCTCTTCTCAATTGCTTTAATATCAGAGGGCCTTCCTTTCAGGTATGTTCTCAACCTTCTTTTTGTTCATGTTTGTAGAATTTGAATGACATGCTACTCCCATTATAATAACTCTTTTCTTTTCTTTTTTCTTTTGTTCATAGACATTAAACATTTTGCCAAACTCATGAATTGTCCAGTGAATATATCTCTATCTAAACATGTATTTTTTATGCTAAGAATAAATAAATATATGATTTAATGGCTCTAGTCTAGTCTTACAATAAGAACAAAACAATAATCAATTAGGAGAAGAAGAAGCAGAGAAATTGAGGAGGAAAGTTTTACCAGCAGAGCAGTCCCATGATATCTTGAGTTTGCTTGCTCTGCTTTGGATGGAAATAGAGTTTAATGAGTCAAAAACATGCCAACCACTTTGGGACCAAATCAAGCTTTATTGAAATGCATACAGTTTATATTCGCTTTTTCGATAGCTTGCGTCAAGAAATGCCTACCCTCGTGAATGTCACTACTAGAATACATCAGCACAAAAACAGAACATAGAGAATTTATAGAATGCATCAGAAAAGGCTTTCACCCTTTTATTGTTTTCATTAAAAAGAAGTTTTGCTTAATACCTCAAGCTATGGGGAGTTTGAATGAAACAGGATTCTTCAAGACCTTCATCACTGCCAAACTTCATTTTCTTCGACTCTGATATACCATTTACATGTCTCTGCGATTGTCCAACATGCACAAGACCATAAGTTGTTTCAAGAGATCTCATGCTTATGACTTGTTAATATTTAACAATAGCATAGGAACTCAACCACCATAACTTCATTTCTTACATTCCAACTACAGCATTCTTTTGTTTTCATTTTTCTAAACAGGCTATTTACACTTGATTCTATCTTTGATTGATTTGAGTTAATTGAGAATTTGTAGGATATGATTATATATTTTTCTACTTCTATGTAAAACACACCGCTTACCTGTTTATAACTGAAAACTTGTTGCAGGTCAGGGCCTTTCTGATTGGCAAACTACAGTCACCAAATGAGATAGACATCTCCATGGAAAGTCCGGCAAGCCAAGTTGCAGCCGGTTGCAAACCCATAACAACATTCGTCCAAACAGACACAAACACTTTCCGAGAGATTGTGCAGCGTTTAACAGGTCCATCAGAGAGTGAAGCAGCTACAAAAGATGGAGTAGCTACAAAGGTTGGAGGCACAAAGAGGCAGACTGCTAAACTCCATGAAAGAAGGCAATATACAAGGCCCAAACTTGAGATAGTTAAACCTCCTATCAATTTCAAACCCGGTTCATCTCCATCAAAACCAGGAACCCCCAATGTTATCCCAAGTCCTGTGGGTACCCCATCTACAATTTTCTCAAAGCTGTCCTTACTGGAAGAGGAAAACAAAGAAGAATCCGAATTAAATAGCCAAGAAGAGGAGAAAGCCATCAAAGAAAGGCGATTCTATTTGCACCCATCACCGCGGTCCAGACCAGGATATACTGAACCGGAATTACTTACTTTGTTCCCTTTAACATCTCCCAAGACAAGTGAGAAACCATGAATTTTACATGGCACCTTTTCTCCTGTAACAAACATATATAAAGTCAATTTAAAAAGCAGGATGATTATCTAACAAACCTCATCTTCCTTTTCAGTAACTCATTAATTATCTTCTACTGCACCAAATGATTGTTTTCTCGCTAAAACAGGTTATTCAGATATATTTTCTAGCATCACCGTTTTTTTGTGAGTGAGACCAAAGGGGCATTTAAAATTCAAAGACCGCAATTAATATTCTAGTGAAGCAGTTGAAAACCATAGAATGAATGACAGTGGATAATTGCCATCACATAAACATTGATGCCTTTTATTAGAAATTCTTTCCCAAAAAGACAAAGAGCAGTTAAACTTCAAAAGGACTTTATATTTAAATATGATTAGCATTGTGAACAAGCAAAAGGTGTTAATGCACACACAATAAAGTGTAAACTAAAAGCTGGATTTTGATAAAAACAGGATTTATGCATGAAAATTTGTAATTGATTAAAGCATGTCTGATGGGGAATTAGATAATATTATTATTTATCTAAATAGTAGTAGTTATCATATTACGTTTGAAATAATTATCCCCTTGAGAGATAAGTTTAAGTTTTATTTATCATTATCATGATTTAGTTGTAATTTTTTGTTAGCTATAAATAGGCCCCTTCAGAGCTATTGTAAGCAGACTTGATTAATGAATTGAATGTTTATTATGTTCTTCTAGTCTCATATGTACTTCTGAGTTTCTCCCATTTCTATTCTTCTCTGTTTCTAAACCCTAATTATATCATATTATTTAAATAAATAGTGGTAGTTATCATATTATGTTTGAAATAATTATCTTCTTGAGAGATAAGTTTAAGTTTTATTTATCATTATCATGATTTAGTTGTAATTTTTTGTTAGCTATAAATAGGCCCCTTCAGAGCTATTGTAAGCAGACTTGATTAATGAATTGAATGTTTATTATGTTCTTCTAGTCTCATATGTTCTTCTGAGTTTCTCCCATTTCTATTCTTCTCTGTTTCTAAACCCTAATTATATCTATTTCTCACTAAAGTCTGTATTAGTTTCTATTTCTAGTGTTCGTCTTACATCAATGTCACTATGTTTATTGATGTCATCACAGAAACTAGAAATGTTTTCGATACAACTGTTGAGAAGTTAAGCTTTAGGATGAAAACAATTATCTAGATAAACTTTAGTAATCATCTAGGTAAGTATAGGATCCTAAACTACCTTTGTTTTAAGAAGAACTTCAAAAAGATTGATGATTGAAGGCTATGAGCCTATTTTACTACAGTTGATTCAATCTTTTTTTTCTTTTTCTTTTTTGATTAATTTATTTTTTAATACAATAAATATTAACCAAACTCCTCCCCACCCTGGTGCAAGCAGAACTCAAACCCGAGACCTCTTGTAAAACAACTAGAGACCTTACTTGCTAAGCTAACTAGTACTTACATAAAGAAATACAATCAATCCTACCTTTATGCTGTAAGTAGTTGAATACAATGCAAAGATCAATAAGACAGCAAATTTATATAGTATTAGGAAAAAAAAGTGAGACTTTTATAGTATATAAACACTAAATGATTCTCAGTTTCCTAAATTCTCATGGCATAAATTTTACAAGCATAAAATGAGAGAGAGTGGTTATGTGATTATGTCTAATAAAGCTTATACAACCGAGGATAAAAAATATTAGTACTAAGAATAATATGAAACATATACTCAACTACTTGGACTCAGAAACATCTATAGAATATATATCATACAGAAAATAAAATATAAGTAAAGAAAGTAAAAATTTGCAGTAGAGAAAAAGACAACTAGAAAGAGATAGCACAACTTAATTTACTTAACTCAGGTATTTTATAGTTTCTGATCTTAACAACAACTTGTTATAAACAATTTATTTATTTATTTATTTTTTTGACAATCAAATTAAATGTTTCTGATTCACATTATCAAGAGAAAAACTATTGAAACGAAGTTGATCCTCTGCCATACTACATTAAACATGAGCATACATATATAAATACTAAGCATGTTATAGGTCAGATTATCTCATTGAGCTGTGTCAGACTCACCTTTATGGGTCTCGTAGAATTCTCAAGGCATTCTTAAAGTGGTATAAGTATTTACCTGTACAGGAAAAAAGATGCCCAGCCAGAGAAGGATATAAGTCAAAAGGTGGTCCAAGGCAAGAAGAACAATAAAGTTCTAAGTTGACCATGATCAAATGTGGAAATTATTTGACACCTATGGCACTTATGAGTTCCACAACAGAAGCACCGAAAACTCCTTACTCTCCTGCAAAATGTTAGAAACTGACATTAATTTATGTATCAAGCATAATTAGGAAAAAAAAAAAAAAACCCATATTTAGATGGAAAAATAATGAAGCATATAAAAAGGTCAGCAAACTGATGATAGACAGAATATCTGATCTCAATGCATCGGACAGTATACCATCAAATGAAGCTGACTAGCTGAGGAACCTCTATGGAATGACTTGACACCATCTGTTTCACTCATAAGAATGTGGAGTCATGACGGCTGATGCATCATGTTGTTTCAGGTAAGAATAGATAGGCAATCTGAAACATATCCCAGTTTTATACGCCTGTCATGAATTTAAAAGGGAGCCCTGAATTTGGCAATTTGCCTGCAGAAGAAAATAGAGAACATGAGCCAAGAACCATCTCTAGAAATCCAAATTATTCATATTAAGCTAAAACTGTTGGTACTACAGAAGTAGCAAACAAATTCCATACATAAAGCTGAAAGGTTGGCAATATTCAATTGATTCCGTAAGTTGAAGCTGAAGATGACAAGAATCTGTACTAATTGTAAATGAATGATATTCACTCAAGTAAAATGGCATACCTACAACCAAAGCACAGAAGGAGTTCACTTGCCAAGGTCACAAGCAACATGATCCAAAATCATTTGCAATGTAATTCCATTGACCTTTACTTGAGACACTCCAAATGTTATTGGTCTAAGAGTTTATTTGGCCAAACCGGAATGGATCTTGGATCTGATGATCTAGCACACTTAACATATGGTAGATTATGTCCCGTTGGGGGTGAGAACAGTCTCCAGCTATAAAAACATTCTCCCTCCTCTCCACTTCAATCCAGCTGCATCCTGCTGGTTTTTTCAAATCTCTCGTCTTCATCAGTTTTCTCATCTCTGTGACTGCATTCCATCTAGCATCTGCTGCATATAGGTTTGACATCATAACATAATCTCCGATGTTGCTTGCTTCAATTTCAAATAGGTGATTTGCTGCAAAACGGCCCAGTTCCACCTCATGATGTGTCCTGCAGGCACCTAGCAATGTCCTCCATACACTTGCATTTGCTTTAATAGGTATCCCAATCACTAAAGAATATGCATCATTGATCCGCCCTCCTCGAGCAAGGAGATCAACCACACAGGCATACTGTTCCATGGTTGGTTTGATCCCATGAATCTTCTCTATTGAATAAAATATCTTAAGTCCTTCATCTACAAGGCCAGCATGACTGCAAGCAGATAATACAGCAGTAATGGCAACATGGTCTAGCTTTACACCCAATTCAAGCATATGAGAAAAAACCCTGAGTGCTTCCTCTCCCCTACCATGCATGGCATACCCACCAACCATAGCAGTGAACATAACAAGATCCTTTTGGGGGTTTGACTGGAAAATCTTACAAGCAGTTCCTATGCTGCCACATTTTGCGTATAAGTCTAATAGAGCTCCTTTCAAATGGACATCATCAAAACAAGCCCTTACCACATATCCATGGCACTGCCTTAACAGGTGAACTGAGGCCATTTGAGAACATACCGGCAGAAGGCTCATAATTGTCACTGCATCAGGCTTCATTCCCCAGCCTTGTAATTCAAGGAAAAGAATGATAGCTTGATGAGGAAAATGATTGTCGGCATAAAGTCGGACCATTAGATTCCAAGGGGTGAGATCCATCACAGACATCTTGTTGAATGTTGTATGTGCTTCATCTTGTGATTGACAATTCTCATAGCCTAAAATTATCGAATTGGATGAGACTAAAGTTCTATTCTCTAATAAATTCTGGAAAATCTTAAATGCATACTCCACACAACCACATTTTGCATATCCATGAAGTATTGCGTTTCCAATGTTGGGTTCAGCGTCACCTAGTAAAAGATTGGCCTTAACTGTATAGGCATGAGTTTCCTTAACCATATCTACCCTGCATACAGTTGCACATAAATGAATTGTGATTAAGATAGTAATGGAATCAGGTCTAATTCCTTCCCTAAGCATCCAGTGTAAAAGGTTGAGAAACCGGGTATCATAACCACTCTCTGAAAAAGCATCAAGCATAGAATTCCAAGATATCAAATCTTTACTGGAAATCATCAAAAATGATTGATATGCTGCTTCAATGTCATTGCCTTTTGAGTAGAAATTAACTATAGCATTCCCAACTGATGTGTCTTCATTTAGGTAAGGATGACGGAGAATATAGCCATGAATTTCTTTCCCAACCGCCAACTTTTGTGACTGTGCACAAGCAGAAAGAATGCTGACAAGAGTGATTGAATCTGGCCTTATCATCTCAACAGAAATTAGTTCGTAAAAAAAATCCAATGCTTTCAACCACTTATCATTTGATACGTATCCAGCAATAATAGCATTCCATGAAACCAAATCTCTTGATTTCATCCTCCTAAACAACAATTCAGCTTCTTCCATTCGTCCAACTCTCAAGTAGAAGCTTAGCAAAGCATTGCACACTGAAATATCTGCCACCAATTCAACCCGACGCAACACATAACAATGAATTTCTCTCCCAAAGCTGTAGCCAATGTTCCAATCCAAAGAAGCACAAACAGGGAGAATATTCATAATTGTGGCATAATTTGGTTCCGTTGATCCTCTCAGCATCCCATGGAACAATCTAAAAGCATCTTCATTCAACTTATTTTCTGAAAACCCTGAAATGATTGCATTCCAAGAAACAACATCTTTATCTACAATGCTAACAAATGCAGAGTATGCATCTTTGTTTACCAACCCACATTTTGAATACATAGATACAAGAGCATTTCCAACTAATGTATGTGTTTCGAGTCCAGATTTAATGACATAGGAATGCACACTCTTCCCTGAACATATATCTCCTACACGAGCACACACAGGAAGTACAATAGCAACAGTCACAGAGTTAGGCTTAGTTTGGTTGGCAACATGCATATCATAAAACAATCTCATCACACGAGCATCATAAACCCGATTACTCGCATACCCAGACAGTAAAATGTTCCAAATTACAGGATCACAGTGACCCATTTGACCAAACAATTTCTTGCAATCATTGACAACTCCACATTTGGCGTACATGTTAAGCAGCGCTTTGTAAACATGTTGGCAAGAAATATGCCCAACTTTCATGACATAACCGTGAAGAGACTTGCCTAGTCTGGTGGCAGAGACGGCAGCACAAGATTTGAGAATGGTTGTGAAAAGCTGGTAATTATTGTGCGTAAAGGAAGATGAAGATTGTATCTTGTGAGCGAAAAGCGAAAGTGCTTCTTCATGCATACCATCTTTGCAGAAACTAGTGATTATGGTGTTCCATAATTTGGAATTTGGTTCAGGCATATCATCGAACACTTGTTTTGCACGTCGGATCGGTCACTGTATATGACGACACTTGTCTACTTACCGTTTAACAAAGTTGTTATATGACAATGAGAGCCCTTACCAGTTATCACAGCCACTTATAACTTTTTGGGAAATTATTACAATTGTCCTGTAGTTTGGGGTATTCTACAAAATGCTCCCAATAGTTTTGTTTTTCTCTGAAATCTCCTCTAGCTTTAGTAAATCTCTAAAAACCCCTACCGTCAGTAATTTGTGATTCTGTTCAATATTTGAAAAACTAAGAGGGAAAAAAAAAAAGTAAATTACAAAAAACCTTAAGGGAAAAAAAAAGAAAAGTAAATTACAAAAAACCTTAAATTAAAAATTATTTAACAAAATATCAAAATTAAAATAATAAAAAAAAAAACTAATATTAAAATAAAAAAAATTATGTTTCCCACGTTCTCTCATCTCTCTTTAGTCTTTTCACCCCTTCTTTCACACACACACATACATATATATATAGTCTCTTTTATCTCAGTGCGCACTGATATAAAATACACTAATGTATTGTATCTGAGCCATAGATTATGAAGAAGCAATGACAAGTGCATCAGACCAAGTCAAAGCATGTGAATATAATGGTCCACATGCAAGACACTGATATATATTCCTTAGTGCGTATTGAGGAGATCAGTTATATACATATATATATATATATATACGGGAACGTTTCAGGTGCAAAATCTCTAAGAACTCGCCCCAATGTGTCGCTCACCTTTAAAGCTCTTTGTGTTCATTTGAAAATCTTCTCCTTAAAAGTTTTAGATTAGAAAGAATTTGAAATTTGAAATTTATCCATTAATATACTTTTCATCATCAAATTCTATTACTAAAACCTTTTAATTTTAATCTGCCCCTATGGACTTTCTCAACTATTTTATGCTATTATTAGATCTGATGTTGTCCAATTCATTACTTCCTTATTCTCTGATGATTAGATAATAACAAGTTATTTTTTTTAATTATTATTATTATTTAATATCTACATGCTTGATCTGTTACTTTATCGATTTTCTACCTAGAGTCTATAATGATTCAAAGTTATTAAGAACTCTTCTTCTTTATTTCTCAATATTATCCAAATTGTTGATTTAGATTATGTCTACTTGATAGACATAATCTAAATCAGGTGATGTGATGATTATGTCGATATTATCCAAATTGTTAATGTCAATATGTTGTTGTTGTTGATGATGATGATAATCTAATGTTTAATATTATTATTATAATAATCAGGAGATGTGATGTGAGAGAAAGAAAAGAATTGCTGAAATTCAACAATGGGATGAGATTCGGAGGAATGAGAAGAGATTGGCGTGTCTTGGTGTCATTTCATTAACATAGATTTCGGGTAGGCTTGTCCTGAGGAACAGATTCCTCAGGTCAAGCCTACCTAAAACATTACCTTTTTTTTTTCAATTTTTTTTTTAATTTATTTTTTTTTACTTTAGTTTATATTTGAATCTATTATTTCATTAATTTTATTACCTTTTATATTAGTTTTGTTTAAATAATTAACAATTTTTGAATATAATTATGGATGTGTTTAGGTAGATACACAAAGGAGGAAAGAAATTACTTGAGTCACTCAAGATCAAGGAATGTGTCTAAGAAAGATGTTGTTATCTTTGTTGGTGCATGTGATGTCAGATACTTATACCAATCCTTCATCATTTGTTGTCGAAAGACCCGATAAAGGCTCTCCACATCAAGGAAATCGATAACTGTTAGTATACTTATACTAATTGTTGGTCACCATTAGGTTGTGAGTTTGAGTCATATCCCTCTCCCAAAACCCTGAATTTATATAATATTATCAGTCATCCAGCGATAGGTTTGGTGGAAATGTTGAATTAGCATGAGTTTAGCATGAGTTCAGAGTAGTTGTTCTCTTTTTTAAAGAAACATATATTAGCACAGTTGGTAGAGCACTTTTATTCTACTTTGATGGTAAGGGTTCAATTCCCAGTACTTTCTTCAATTTTAATAGGTTTGACAAGATGAGGTTGGTCTGATGATAAACCCTTCACACCTACACCATGAGGTCAAGAGATCGAGTCCTCCCCCATCCTAAAAAAAAAACCCAAAATTTATGTAATATTTCAAAAATACATTTTTTTTTTTTTTTTTTAAAAGGGTGAAATTCATTTTAGTCCTTCTAGTTTTACCTATTAGCCAAACTGGTCCCCCGGTTTTCAGCTTTTTCTTGACAGATCCCGTTAGTTTCAAAAAATACGTATTTCAGTCCCTGCCGTCCAATTCCCTTAGGGTTTCTCAGAATTCCGTCAGGTCAACGAGTAAAAGGGTAAAACAACATTAGATTGATAAATATTAAATTAAATAATATCAAATTAAATAATAAAATGATAAATATTAAAATATTAAATAATACATATTTAGAAATTAAAAATAACAAAATAACAAAATAACAAAATAAATAAAATAACAAAATAACAAAATAACAAAAAAAACAAAAAAAACACATCAGATCATATCCTTTCAAAAAAAAAAAACAAACAAAAAATATAAACAAAACCTAATCTCAATTCTCTCTCTCTCTTCTTCTTCTTCTTCTTCTTCTTCATCATCTCCTTCATCCTTTCATCCTCTTTAACACACAACTCACCAAACCCTAACCCTAGCCGCCGCAGCCACCGCCGTCGCCACCCAAATACCATACCCTAGCCGCCGAAACACCACCCACACTATTCTTTCTCCTTTCTCGATCCCTCTATTCTCTCTCTCTCTCTCTCTCTCTCTCTCTCTCGCTCTCTCGATTTCTCGAAACCATCAAAATCGCCACCACTTCATCTCCTTCATTGAAAACCCACAATCTAGTGCAGATCGAACGTGGTGATGTGGGCTCTTTCTCTCTCGTCTCTCTCGTCTTCTTCTTCTTCTTCTTCTTCTTCATCGATTAGGTTTGGGTATGGGTATGGATGTGGGTGGTTTGGTTTGATTGGTTTGGGGTATTTCGGAGGTTGCCAGCTAGTGGTGATTGGGTGGATGGTGGTGTTGGAGTGGCGGCGTGTGGTTGATTTGGGGGTGGTGGCTGAAGATGTAAGGTTTTAGTGGGTTTTTTGGGTCATTTTTCTAGCAATTTAGGGCTGTTTTTATGGAGGTTTGGGATGATTTTGTAGCGGTTTGGTGTGGTTTTATGGGGGTTTGGGGGTTTGTTTGTTGAAGGTGTGATGATCTAGTTATTTCCCAGATCAAATTACTCTTCTATTTAAGTTGTTTGTTTACTGTTTTAAGGCTTATTAGATAAGAATCGGTTTTGGTTTGGATTCTCAGGTTTATCAGCAATCTATTGGTGATGATAGTGGATGGTGGCAGATGATGATGGTGGTGAGGGAGATGATTTGGGTTTGATAGAGAGAGACGATATCGGTGATGACGGTGGATGGTGGATGAGTATTTGTGATTTTGGTTTTGTTTGTGAATTTGGTGGTGGTGGCTTAGAGGCAGTGGCTGATGTTTTGGTTTATGGAAATGAACTATTTTTTTTTATTTGGTGGCCAAATCAAAAGTTTAATTAATTAAATAATTCTTTTTTAAAGTTAAAAAATATATTTTTCCTTAAAAAAATAGAGATGAAATTCATTCAAACAAAAATCAGGGGCAGCAGGGTCATTTGACCCTCTGTCCTATCAGATTTAACTTTTTTAACGAAAATCCTAACAGAAGGACTAAACGAGACAATTCTGAAAATCGGGGGACCAGTTTGGCTATTAGGTTAAACTAGAGGGACTAAAATGAATTTCACCAAAAAAAAAAAAATCAGAAGGTTTTTTGGCATGATGGTTAAAGTTTATGTCTTACATGAAGTTATTTATTTATTTATAAAATTATTGTTTTTATTGACATAGGTCCGATTGTGAGATTTTTACTCGCAAATTATTGGAGTACTTATGGACCGGAAAATAATTCGACTTTAAAGCACAATACATGGCACCCTTTAAAGTTAAAATAGAAACATAAATATTTCAAAAATCAAAAGAAGTGCCTTATGTAAACGATGCAACTTGCCAGATGGATATGGTTATAATACTAGGAATTGTATCTCAATGGATGAATGCAAGGTGATAGGCCTCAAATCTCGTGATCATTATGTTCTTATGCAACAATCATTATTTGTTGCAATAAGAGGACTTTTATCTACTGGCACAAGGATTGCAATATTTCGTCATTTAGCATTCTTTAATGAACTTTGTAAAAAAAACACTTGACAACTACAAATTGGAAAAGATGTAGAGTGAAATTACTAAAATTTTATGCATGTTAGAAAGGTTTTTTCCCCATTCATTTTTTGACATTATGGTGCATTTGTCAATTCACTTGGCACGTGAAGCTCAACGACGTGGTCTAGTACAATATCGTAGGATATACCCTTTTGAGAGGTAATATGTTTTTTACTAACATGAATTAATGTTTTTTTTTTTTTTTTTTTTTTTTTTTTGTATATGATGATAAAAATCATAATATATTCTCAACTATAGATTTATGAAGGTGTTAAAGGGATATGTTAGAAATCATGCACGACTTGAAAGTTGTATAGCTGAGTGTTATTTGGCAAAAGAGTGCATGAGGTTTTGTGGTGGCTACATAAAGCAATTAGGTACAATTGATACTTGACAATATCGCAATGAAGATATGGGAGATGAAACGATATTGGGTAGCCGCCCATTTATTGGTGGAGTACCAATTGTTTTGTCCGATGACATGTTACAAATTGCTCACAATTATGTGTTATACAATACAGCTGAAATAGAACCATATTTTGAACAAGTATAGTAAACTATACTAATTAAAATATTCCTTATAGTAAATTTTAGAATTATTAATTATTTCACTAACAATTAACTTTAATTAAGTTCTCGGTCATGCAATTGGAAGTTTTATTGTGTGGCCTAAAAGCTATGTTATCGTTGATTAGGTTTTAGTATATTTTATGATATTAGACTATATAAATGGTGTGGTAGTAGATTTTGTAATATGTTATTAATAGTAGACTTTGGGACAATTTAATATTACGTTTTGAATATTCAATTTGATATTATATTAGTTTTTTTATTGTAATCCGATGTTTCAATTTTATTTGTTTTTATTTAGTTTAAATAATTTTTCATAGGTAATAGTTCTATTGCAGCATTTGGATTTACTTAAAAAAAATTTATGTGGCATTTTTTGACTACCCTAAAACGTCTCTTATGCGGCATTTTTGGTTGCCCCTAAATGTCTTTTACATAGCATTATTTGCTATCACAAAACATCTTTTACACGACATTTTTTTTTCTACCCTAAATAGTCTCTTATTCGACATTTTTTGGCTGCCCCAAATCGTCTTTTACATGGCATTTTTTGGCTACCCCAAAACGTATCTTATACGACATTTTTTATGGCATTTGTGACATGATGTAATAAATTAGCATTCTTTTACGGCTTCCTTCGTAATGACATTTTACTAAATGTCGTAAAAGGGGTTTTGCGGCATTTTTCAAAGCTCGTAAATGTCAATTTTTCTTGTAGTGTTAATGTGTAATAAAATATAAATTTAATATTTGTGACATACATTTTTATATGTTGTGGTGGTGATTTGTGTGAAATGTGTGATACAAGTATGCGATATTTTGTGGACATTAAAAGTGTTATATTTTTAGGGACCGAAAAGTTATGGATTTGTTGATTTCAAACGGAACTCTATCGAAATTTCGTAAAAATTAAAATATTCTTTTCTAGTCAAGTGGAAAGTGTAATATTTTTAAGAAATTCAAATCTTTTTCAAAGATGGAGCACTACATTAATTAAGTATGACTTATAAAGTCTTACATTGTATAGCGTTGAGAAATTTGGTCTTACAAGCAAATATTTGCAACGATCAAACCCTACCTCCGTGACATACTAAGCTGCTTCAGAATTAATATTTGCTAATTGTCCCATATGCTACAAGAATTGACTTTCCTGATACACCATGGCTACCTGTTCGAAGTACCGTTTAAGTGCCTTATTCTTCTTGTCATATTGTTTAAACATGTTCCGTTGTAGATGTATCACACATGCGTAGTGAAATGAATTTGGAAACACTTTTTTTACATCGGTTATGATACTGTTTTTCTATTAGAAATGATTATCAAATCTTCAACATCGTCAACGACTTTATGCAACCTAATTAAAAACCATTCCCAAACTTCATTTGTCTATGAATCACCAACACCAAAAGTTAAAGGAAATATTTGCTCATTGTCATCCATACACATAACCACAAATAAGACCCATCTATGAGGACCTGTCGAAAACGTCTTGTCGATAGCAATGACCAGTCTAATCGAAAACAGAAAACCTTCTATACAAGCTTTTAAGCAAAAAAACATATACATAAACCTGTTAGACGAATCTATGTGGAAGTTTATAATAGTCTCAGGATTTGTTTGCTCCAACATGTACAGGTATAATGGCAAAATATTGTATGACTCAACTGTTGTTCCTTGAACCTCCTTTAAGGCAATATGTCTGGCTTGGTACCCTTTGTGGTAGTTACAAGAGATGCCAAACTCCCTCTGCATGTCGTGTATAATTTCTTTAGGCTTGTATAAACGATGATCATGTAATTTCTCCTTTTATGTGTTCCCTTATAACTCGTGTGCTTGCTTGCTTGCTTTTGATGCGAAAATCGTGCTTCTGTGGAGTATGTGTACTGATTGTCAAATTTTCTAATCTGGAAATAATCCAAATTTTGAACCTTAGCTACTAGCAATCGCCAATTGCAATCCTCAACAATACACTGAACTTGATAATGTGTTATATCTGACGTGAACACCCTAATTTGGAATCGGTTGGCAATGACATAACTATCTAATTGCGATTGTATTTGTTGCTTGTTTGGAAACACTTTACCAAATTCAATACGTATAGTAACATGTTTGGGTGCAACTTCACCACAATTAATAGAATAAAATGCACGTGGGAGTAGAACAAGCCTCTAGACATGGGCAAATTGCTCGTCATACCGGTTGGGAACTCAATCAGGAATGGGATTAAACTATGGTTCTGTTTCATCATGCTCAGTAATATGTTAGTTCTCCATCGTATCTTCAAAACTAAAATGACGAGGATGAGATGTATCAATGTTGGCATTTGGTGTAAGACCCTCTCAAATATCATCCAAATGGGCACCCATGTTAGGTTTATCCAAGTTTTAAACTCATCAATATTACTAAATTATTTATTGTTTTTGTGTGTATGATGAAATTCATACTGATGAGTTGCGTGATGTGAGTTATGAGAGGACTCTGGTGCTTTATGTTTCTTTTCTGGAAACTCATAATCGATTTCCTCAACACTAACACAAACTAATGGGTCAAAATTCTCTTGACGAAGAAACAACGCAATGTCTCTATCATCAATAATCTCAATAGGCATGCTAGGACGAAAATTTTATGCAAAAGTTGTTATACTAACCCAATAATGATCTCTATCAATTCTAGTGACATGGTATACATTAACTAACAATTTATCATAATTTGAATATCTTGGAAAATTAAACGCCTTTACTGTTCAACTTTTATACCAATATTGACCATGATGACTATTCCATTTTCCACCCCAATTCAAAACCAATTGAACACATGTATAATAAACCCATAAAATCTTTATTATTTCAAAGAAATTAAATGTGATTGTCAAAACTTTGAATTGAAAAAAAAAAAATAGCCATGAAAAATGAGCTTTTGTCAAAGCTTGAAAAAAGCAATGGTGATTTAATCTTCATAAAATGAAAAGAAAAAAAATTCGATATGTTAATTCCATCAAAATAAGGATTATGAGGTTGAAAAAATAATTTTAAAATGTAATACTTACCTTCAAATTACTTTATATAATCTTCTCTAGTGTTTTTAAAACCTAAAATTGAAAAAAAAAAAAAGTGTAGGAAACAAAATGTTGTATTGTATGAAAAGGGTTAGATAATGTTTAGTTTTTTTTTTTTTTTTTTTGATAAGTTGGTTGGTAAATAGTTGGTAAATGATTGGTAATAATAAATAAGGTTAATAAGTGATTGCTTTATTTCTACACAAAATGTAGCCTCCTTTCCGTATCCTTTTGTGTATGTTTCTCGGGTAAAACCGGGGTTTTAATGTTTCATTTGAGGTTTTTGTAGGTTTTTCTGATAGCAGGGGTGTTTTGGCTCTAACTGGAGAACTTTGGGCAAAAAGCGCAAATATGGAAAGTCTGGGGGCTTGGATCAGAGCGCTGCGGTTGGTGCACAAGCGGCAAAGAGGCGACAGAGATCCTCCAAAGTTGCCGCTCATGAAGTGCCGCGGTCGGGCAGCAGCGGCAAAGGGGCAACAGAAACCTCTCAGGCCTGCCGCGGTCCAAGTGCCGCGGTTGATAGACCGCGGCAAAGGCGCGACAGAAACATCTTGGATCTGCCGCGGTTGATCTGTTGCGATTGTCCAACCGCCAAAATGGCAACCGCGGCAGAGCGTCCCTTCGTATTCCAGAGGGCATTTTGGTCATTTTTGGGCCTCCTATAAGTATCCCTTCTAGGTCATTTCAGAAGAGGACCTTCCCAGCTCGAATTATTACAGTAAGTTTCCATCTTGGCTCTTTCCTACACACATCACCAACCCATCCCTTCCAACCCACCAAAATCCTACCTTTCCCTAAGATCCAAACACACCAATCCCACCTCTTTTCCATAGCCATCATCACTTCACCTTTTGAGCAAGAAGAAGGATAGAAAGAGAAGAAGATCCAAAGAAGAAGAAGCTCTCTATATAGTTTTTTCTAGACTCTTTCTCTTTTATTCTTTATTGTAGCCATGTACTTCTTATTTCACATATATTGTATGGTTACTAGTTGTAATATGATGAGCTAAACTCATAGTGCTAGAATTTGATGAAACCCCACCTTTGACTATACAATTAAATGAATTGATTCTTGTTTATCCCTTATGTGCAAGATTGTTATTTGTATGGGTATTTTAATGTTCTTAATGTTTTTCAATTGATTGATCTCCTCTTGAATGACTTTTGTGGTATGTTATGCACTAACCGGAGACGCATGCCACGTGTTCGATGAAATGCTCCCCTATGCATGCTTAGAAAAGTAGACTTACTTAGGCTAGCGTATAGGACTCATTTAATACACCAAAGTCCGTAATGAACTCATTCGTACATTCCAGGTAATCGAAGGATAAGCTTGGGTATGCTTTGAGTGTGACTCACTCTACTTGACCAAGATTGTGGGTCAATATAAGGGTGTATGAGTATATGAATTGCATGAGTACGTTTGGGGTTATACAATAGAGTCTAACTAGAAAGTCAATCTAAGGGTGGGGTGTAGTCAAGTCCTAGCATATTTCTCTCCATTATCACATTCGTTTTTTATTTTGAGTTTTCATTTCTTTGCTTTAGTATTAGCTTTAAATCAAGATAGTTTACTTTGTTTGTTTTGAACTACCATCATTATTGATTGTTTGAATAGCAAATGGATTAATCAATTTCGGTAATCGATCACTCGATCCCTGTGGGAACGAACTTTACTTACTATTGTGCTACTCTCCGACCTCGTTCTATTTCGAGTGTCACTTGAGTGATAGCCAATAAGGGCCCGTTCGGTAACGTTTTCAGTCTTTTTTTTCTATTTTCTCGTTTTCATTCGATTTTGAGACATTGATTTTTGTATCTTTTGGATTCGAAAACACGTCTGATAGCAATTTTTGAAGGCAATATTCTAAGAATGAAAACATTGAAAACACGTCCGGCAGAACTAATTTTCATAATAATTTTCAATTAAGTATAACCTTATTATTATTATTATTATTATTATTTGAAACAAATAACTCGAGGTGTGTTCTAATATATTAATATCAATCTAGAGGGGGGGGGGTGAATAGATTTTAACGATATTTACCCAATTTTCGCGTTAAGTCAATATTACGAAAATACCCCAATCTAGTCAACAAATATAACAAGTGTAATATGATGCAGAATTATAAAAGACACTTGATATTTACATGGAAACCCTCACGGGAAAAACCACGGGCTGTATAGTGCGCCACACTCGAACCTCGAATCCACTAAATGTGTTAAACGATTACAACCTACTCCCGGTATATAATCACACACCTACCTAATCCCGGTATGAGTGAACCTAATCCAATTGCTTGTGTGACCACCTAATCCCGGTGTCCGACCTAATCCCGGTCTATCACAACAAGACTTCAATTGCTTGCGATCTAAGCAACCTAATCCCGGAAGCTACACGCAAGACTTACTTCTCAATGAAGAGATTACAGCCTATGTGAATATATGATGATATTCAATGAGCAAATAAAGCTAGGTAACCTTAGATGCTTATCTAGGATGATTAGATAACAATAAATGCAATCCTAGATGTCAATAGCTAAATGACATGTCAAATAGCTTAGCAAATCATAGATAAAGTAACCTAGATGTTGCTATCAAAATACAACACACAAACATGTCAACACAACAATCTCTATTTTGTATCTAGAATATATTCTAAGAGCATACAAATAATATAAGAGATTTCTTTGATAAATAAAACACTAAACTTAGATGAGATTAGTGAAGAACATACCAAAGGATGTGTGTTGACCAAAACCCATGCAAGCAAGCATCCTAACTATGCTAGAAAATGCTAGATGATATTTAGATGCATATGAGAAAGGTTTTGAGTGTGTAAAAATGAGTTCTTGATTTGATTTTCTCTCAAAAATCTCTCTTTCAAGTTTAGGGTTCTTTTAGAGTCAGAGAACTAAGTTAGAGATATGAGAAAGTATGATATTTATAGGCACCAAGAACAGGGCAAGTGAAAAGACAATTTTGCCCTTGAAATCACTGATCGGCGGTTTCATTCTGTGGTCGTGGCCGCAGAACGTAACCGCCGAATTGAACCCGAGAAGCAGGGGATCATTCGGTGACCAGATTCGGCGGTCAAGCGAAACCGCCGATCAAAACCCAAAAAGAAACCGACCTTAAAATATCTTATTCGGCGGTTTCAATTCGGCGGCCAGGCCGCCGATTAAACCGCAGAATCAAACCCGATAATAATAAATGAATCAGGTCTAATTCGGCAGTTTCGATTCTACAGCCTGACCGCTGATCGTAACCGCAGATCCAATCCAGAGCTTTCTGGAATCAAACGGCGGTTTCATTTGGCGGTCGTGGCCGCCGATCAAACCGTCGTTTCACCAATGAAGGTGAAACCAAAGGAGAAGCCAAGGGCATTCTCCGAAGGCGATCTTCGCGCAAAACCAAGCACATTATTGTGCAAGCGCGGACGTTTCCGAACATATTCAGGAAACGAATTACACGACACAAACAAACACACAACAAGATATAATCAAACAAAGTGCTAGTGTGTAATGTGACATGTGAAGAGAATGCACACATATGCAAGTATGCTAAGTGTGTGTGTGCTTCTAAATCTCTTCAATGAAAACTAAGCACAAGAAGTATACCTTTGGAGTGCTTGTCACTTTGAGGTCTTGAAAAGGGCCTTTAATGTTGGTCTTCCATCACCTAATCTACCCTTACAATTCAAACCCCAACTTGTGGTTTGTCCACGAAATAAGCCAATCAATAATGGGAATCCTTACATTATTATTATTATTACTATTATTTTAAATTTAATATAAAATAAACAAATAAAGATATGGGAAGAAAACTAAAATCGAAAATTTGATGATAACAAACAAGTTTGTATTAGATGGTATTTTGAATGATATATACTAGTACATGAAAGATTAAATAAATAGAAAACAAAATCAAGCATAGACACTATTAATAAAAAGAAAACAATATAAGGTCATGTGCATCATCTTCTTTGATCTTGATTTTTGAGTTTCAGACAATAAAATGAGAAAACAAAGATTGGAGAGAGATAAGGAAAAAAATGGATGCAGATCTCCTCGCACGATGAACATTAGGAAGACAAAGAGGAAGCAGACTTCACCGACCTCTACCATTGTCGTCTCCATTATCGACGATCGTCGACAACTCAACCATCACCGACTTCATAACCATATATCACCACCAAATTTTTTTCCTTTTTGAGTTCAACAACTAAACACAGTTACAATTCACTTAACACAATTGCGAATCCTACTAAAAACAACTTCGATCTAATTAAAACCCACTTGAAATCCAACCACAAAGAGAAAAAGGAAATATAAAGAGAATGGAGAAAGGTAGAGATGAGACTAGAGTTTTGAAGGAAAAAAAAAAGAGATGAGACCAGAGTTATTCATTAGAGAGAGAAGAGAGACAGACAGTAAGGATAGATATTTTTAATATTTTATTCTTACTTTTGTATTGTTGATAATAAATGTAGCTGGTGGGCCATATAAAATGAAATCAAAAATGAGAAAACAACTTTGAGTTGTTTCTCTCCACTCAAGATTCCATGTTTTAAATAAATAAAAAAATTGATTTTGTTGTTTTTTTTTCTAAAACATGAGCCGAACAAGTTTTCAATGTTTTTTTTAACCCAAAAAAAAAAAAAAAAAAAAACACTTCTCAAAAACGACGCCGAACGCCCTCTAAATATAATGAGTGACGAGTGAGGGCATTTTGGAAAAAAATAGGGTAGTTTTGCAATTGATTTTGATTTTAGTGTAGATTTACAAATACACAACTAAAGTAGGGCATTTAGTAAGTTCCTCATTTTTTATTGGCTTTTTTTATTGACAACCCACATTTTGGGGTTTAAATTTGTAAGGGTAGTTTAGGGCTATATTGTTCGTGATCAAGCTATTGGATTTCAAGTCCTCAAACACAAAAGCTCATTGAAAGTATATCACTTGTGTTTAACTCTTAATTGAAAGTATATCACTTGTGCTTAACTCTTAATTGAAGGTATATCACTTGTTCTTAACTCTTAATTGAAGAGAATAGTTACACACACACACTTCTCTTATATGCATGTGTATTCATTGCCTTGGATGTACATTCTCTTCACACTTCACACTTGCATAACATGCATATAGACTAGGCGTGACTTGTTGCCTTGAAATAGAGAATTTTTTTCTCTTTGCCACGGTCGGTACCGTCGTGGGTACCGTTGCCAGATCTCGTGCATGTGTCGCGGTCCTGTCAGGTGTAGCCTTTGATGATTTTTGCCATGCATGCCACGGTGGGTGCACCTTGCCTCTAGAGCGGTCCCCCACAATGAAACTTTCCAGAGCCCACATGTCGTGTATACCGCAGTGCATACACCTTGTTCGTACTGCGACACGCACAACGGTTGTGACGGGATTTAGTTTTCCTAGTTCAAAATGATGTAACTTCTCTTTGGGCCTTCTATATATATGCTGCTTTCTCTTTTTGGTAGACTTAGATCTTATAATTTGTGTTTCCTGAAAGCTTGAGAGTGTCTTGCAAGAAAAGCAACTAAGAACTCATTTTTATTCACCCAAAACCCATTTCTATGTGCATTAAACATCATCTAGCATCATCTAGCTTCATCTAGGATGTGTTCTTGCATAAGTCTTCTTCAACACACATGACTTGGTAAGTTAGAACACCATTTTCATCTATTCTAGTGTTCTTACTTAGCAAGATAGCTCATTTATGACTTGTTAGCATCTAGACTAAGTTTCTATCTACATGTTGAGCTTTTGTGTTGATTGATTGGGTTGTTGTATTGTGATAGTTATTGCATCTAGGATTGTTTTTATTCTATATAGTTAAGTTTGATATATGACAATTAGGAACATGATTTCTAGGATTATTTGACATGTTCATCCATGAATAGTTAAGCTTAAATGTGTTGACCTAGCATTTATGCATTTTACACTTAGGTTGTGTTCTCTTCTTTAAGTGTTAAGCCTTGTGATTAAGTTGTTTAGTGCACAAACAAGTAAGTCTAGAATCACTACTAAAGGCCCGTTGGGTAGAGTGGAAGGGTTAGTGACCAAGTATAGTTTGACTTGAGGTCAGCCTACGTTATAAACTTTCATTCAAATAGTGGATTTGAGGACCGTGTGTGGCTAGCACAATGGCCCATGAGTTTTTCTCAGTTGTGGGTTTCTCACATAAATCAATCAACGTGCAATTTATTGTTTTCCACACTTAAATTTAGGGAAAATGCTTGGGTACTGACTGGTTAGTACCCAAAGCATACTGACTACTCACAACCACCCAATGAAGTGTTGCCACGTGGCAAAACTCTTTCACTTTTTCCAATTTTCTCCTTGCTTTTGGATTATGTGGCTATCAACTAATGGATGGTCAGCACATTGGGTATTGACCGGTCAGTACCCAAGTGTTGTCCTAAATTTAGTTGATTGTATTTGTTTATTTTTTGGTGGGTTTTGAATATTGACTAATCAAGAAAAATTGGTAATTAATTTAATTAAAACTTATTCACCCCCATCTAGGTAATTTAGACACACGCTTTTATAGTTTCACATTTTTGCTAATAACCCTTTTTTTTTAAAAAAAAAAATGTTTTTAAATTTAAAATCATTCTACTAGCTTGTATTGCTTTGTTGTTGTTGTTGTTGTTGTTGTTTTGTTTTTGTGAGTAAATTGCACCTGAGGTTTGACCTCATGCATTCAGAAACAACTTTATCATTAATTGACACTCATACCCTCTGCTGTTAAGTCAACTTTATTGTTGACTAATTGTTACCTTTAAAGACTAAACTACCCCTAATCCCTAAATTAAATTAATAAAAAAAAATTGTTAAAAAAAATGGTATCTCCACCATCCATATGAATTGAATTAGAGTGAAGATCAAATAAAATTTTAAATAATTAAAAATTGAATTGAATTAGAAAATATATAAATTAAAAGAAAAACAAAAATTTAAAAACAAAACAAATTTAAAAGCAAAAATAAAAAATAAAATTGAAAAACTGTAAAAAAAATATCATTGTTTGTGTAAGTGATAAGTGAGAATTGAGAATTGAGATGCATCAATGATATTTATAAAAGATGATTTTTTTTTTCCAGTTTTTAAATTTTATTTTTGTTTTTTAAAATTGTTTTGTTTTTAAATTTCTAATTTTCTTTTAATTTATATATTTTCTAATTCAATTCAATTTTCAATTATTTAAAATTATATTTGATCTCCACCATCCATGTTTGAGATGGATGGTGGAGATCCATTTTAAAAAAATATTTTTGTTTTTGTTTTTGTTTTTGTTTTTGTTTTTTTATTGATTTAATTTAGGGATCATGGGTAGTTTAGTTTTTTTAAAGGTAGCAGTTCGTCAACAGTTAAGTTTGACCTAATGGCGGGGGGTGTATGTGTCAATTAATGATAAAGTTGTTTTTAGGTATAAGAGATCAAACCTCATGGAGGTTTAGTGCAATTTGCAGAGAGAAAACCAAAATTAGCCATCTAAAATATTAGAATTTTGTTTCTAACCACATATGAAATTTTAATTGTTAATAATCACATTTTTGAGAAATTACATGAATGTTCTCATATAAAAACCATCCCCAAACACACTCTCTCTCTCTTTCCCTCTCTCCATTCTCTTCTCTCTCTCTTCTCCTTTTTATCTCGTCAAAATCTTCACCTGGTTCATGATCGAATTCCGATCATTGTTCCTACAAATCGAACACCAATGATCGAATTCTGATGGTTCTTCTTGTTTCTCTGTTTGTTCTTCATGATTGAATTCCGATAGTTATTCCGATTTGCTCTAAATCGGTTTAAGTTGTGTATCATTCATTTGTTCATTAATTGAGTTACGATTAGTTACTTTAATATGGTTTTAGCGCTATTGGATCACTTTTGTGTGTTTTTGTGAAGAATCAATTTCAAAAAAGTTTACAGATTTTTCCAGAAGATTTCAAGTTTCGAAACTTGAAATCTTCTGTTAAAACTCGAAATGTTGACAAAAAACTTGAAATTTTGAAACTTGAAATGTCAAAACTTAAAATGTCGATCATGAACCAGAAGAATTTCAGTTCAAGTTTTTTTGTCAACATTTCAAGTTTTTATAGAAGATTTCAAGTTTTATCAAAATTTCGAGTTTTTATAGAAGATTTCAAATTTTGTCAATATTTCGAGTTTTAACAGAAGATTTCAAGTTTTCGAATCCGTGAAATTTGAAATCTTCTGGAAAAATCTGTAAACTTTTTTGAAAACGATTCTTCATATAAACACACATAATTGATGCAATAAAGCTAAAACCATTTTAAAGTAACTGTTTGCAACTCAATTAATGAACAAATGAATGATATTTATCGATTTAGAGCAAATCGGAAAAGTTTTTCTCATTCGCTTCGTGAAATCTACAATAAGATTATGAAGAATAGAGAAGAACGATGATGAAGAACAGAGAAGAACGAAATCTTTAACAATGGTGCAGCCATTGATGTTTGATTTGCCGGAAGGTGATGCAGAACAAATACGGTGATAAAGAATAGAGAAGCATGAAGAAGACAGTGAGAAAAATAAACAAAAGAAAATAGAAATATTAATTTAGGGGTATCTTAGTAATTTATAGATATACACTGATTTTTTTTACAAAATGTGGTTATTAACGATTAAAATTTCATGTGGTTAAAATCGAATTTTCAATGTTTGATGTGGTCATTTTATGCAATTTCCACTTATTTTTTAAACTATGTGCAATTTGGTCCTTTTTATTTGTCAATTTTACAAAAACTGGGGAGGTTTGAGGATATAAATACAAACTTACTCTACATTTGAATATATGTTAAACATGAGGGTATCTTAGTGTTTTTACCCAAGATATCATATATATCTATATAATATAGTAAAATAGAACCTCACATTGACACGTGTCGTCATGTGGTTGCTTTATCATTAAATTTATATTAATTATTAATTATAAATTTATAATCTATTTAATAATATAATATATAGAATTAATTGTATAGATATGTAATTATATAATATATAAAATTTACACAACCATTTTGAGGTCATTAAATGATAAGCCAAATTCTAGGGAATGGATCCAATGTATGGTCATTATAGTACACTACGGTTTTTAATTTCATAATATAATAATAATAGATTTTTGTATATATACTTTTGATGTGATTGCGACGCGTGGCAATCATATATCATATATTATATATAATAATAATAATAATAATAATAGACTTTCACAGCGTCCATTTCCATATATATGATTTTTGATTCATTTGATATTCTAGCTTTAAATTATAATTATACTGATCATTAAAACACTATCTTAAAAGAAACAAATAATACATGGAAAATGAAAAGCATGAAAGTTTCAAAACATAATATATAATATAGTAAAATAGAACCTCACATTGACACGTGTCGTCATGTGGTTGCTTTATCATTAAATTTATATTAATTATTAATTATAAATTTATAATCTATTTAATAATATAATATATAGAATTAATTGTATAGATATGTAATTATATAATATATAAAATTTACACAACCATTTTGAGGTCATTAAATGATAAGCCAAATTCTAGGGAATGGATCCAATACATGGTCATTATAGTACACTACGGTTTTTAATTTCATAATATAATAATAATAGATTTTTTTATATATACTTTTGATGTGATTGCGACGCATGGCAATCATATATCATATATTATATATAATAATAATAATAATAATAATAATAATAATAATAATAATAATAATAGACTTTCACAACGTCCATTTCCATATATATGATTTTTGATTCATTTGATATTCTAGCTTTAAATTATAATTATACTGATCATTAAAACACTATCTTAAAAGAAACAAATAATACATGGAAAATGAAAAGCATGAAAGTTTCAAAACATAATACATGGAAAATGAAAAGCATAGAAGTTTCAAAACTAAAATTGGAATCTAAATCAATGCCACATTCCACTTAAATTTTATCTTAAGAGAGCTTTAGATTTAAATACATTAATTTCTATCTATATTAACAAATCAGGTCAATAGGAACTCTCTATTAATACACAAGTTAAATAGGCACTCATGATTACAATTAATAAATACAATAAATCAATTATTTAAACCGTTGGTATATCCTCTCTCTCTCTCTCTCTCAACCATTTATGCCCTCTCATCTCCCTCAATTTTCCTTATAAAAACCATCCAAAATCTCATATTTTATTCCATCTCATTCCATTGACTTTCTCGGCAAGCTCAAAACAAGCGATGGAGAACTGGATGCCGTTGGGTGGTAAGAGGAATTTCTATAGATTTTTTTTTTTAATATTTTGAATAATTTTAATCATTTAGTTTTAGTTTTAGTTTTTTTGTTTTTAATCTCAAGTTTTTTTTCCATCTCATCCTATTGACTCTCCCTCACGAGCAAACTCAAAACAAGCAGTGGGGAATTTTTGATGGTGTTGGGTGGTGAGAGTAATTTCTTCGGATTTTGTTTTAATATTTGATTGAATAATTTTAATCCTTTTTTTTTTTTTTGGAGGAAACACTTTAGTAGTTAAAAGGTAATTTTGGATCATGAAATTTTAACTTTGGCGGTCTTGGATTTTCAATTAACTGTCCACTAAGGTGTTCATTATGGAACCATCTGGTAAGGCTAGCATCATGCTCATAACCACCAACGCAGAAAATCAATGAACCAGTCGAGATTTATGATGTGTTTTGTTCTTATGAACGATGGATTCAATAGACATACTATTACTATAGATAAATATTATGGTTATATTATTGGTTCTAAGTGTAACATTGTATTGTCTCTTAAAAAAAATATTGTATCTACTCCGGTTTTTGGGTATCCAATACCTGATTTTTCCCCGAATCTTTTTAAGGTAATTTATACAATATTTTTGGTAGTTTTTTTCTTTATATTTTTTTAACCTTTTTGTTCTCTTTTCTTTTTAGTTTTTTAGAATGTATTGATTATGTATTGAATACAAGATTATTATTCCAAAAATAATTGTTTTTGAATTTTAATTATCCATATAAATGATGATAAATAAATATTTTTCAAAAAAATCAATTGTAATACCAAATTAATAGTAATCTGTTTTTTTTTTTTTAAGAATTAATGCTAAATTCTAAAAACATATTAATTGTAAAATATTAATGATATTATGATAACATAACAAATAATTAAAATAATGGTTTCAAAAAAAATTAAAATAATAGTTTTTGATCAATTATTAATGGTAACACATTATAACATTAATTATTGCATTCAATTCAATAGATTCATTTTCTAAATATATGAAATTCACTCTTAATTATATATATATATATATATGGGGTAATAAATAATTATTTTTTTTGTAAGATATTAAACAAATAACTCCTAATACTATTTGCATCTCCATAAAATTCTTCACCTTTTTTTTTATTGAATTATCTATGAGACAGAAGCTTAAAAAAAATCTAATAAATAATTTATTAAAAATTAGAATGTTTTTAGAAAATAAGTGTGGAAAAATAAATTAATTTATCACTTGGATTGTAAAATGAAATGAATGTGAATATTAAAAAATGAAATGTCTTAAGAAAAAAAATGTGAAAAAAAAAAATGTATTGTAAATAGCTAATAGTTATTTATCTCTATATAATTATAAATATTTATAATTCTTTTTCTATTTTTTACCTTTTTGTTTTCTTTTCTTTTAGATTGTTTAGAAAGTATTAACTATGCATTAAATACAATATGATTATTTCTAAAAATAAAAGTTTTTGAATTTTAATTATTCTTATAAATGGTAATAAATAAATATTTTACAAAATAAATTAAAATATTAATTGTATTACCAAATTAATGGTAATTTGTTTTGAATTAATGGTAAATTTTAAAAGCATATCAATGGAAATATATTAATGATAATATATATATATATATTGCTAAAGAGATAAAGAGCTTTTCAATTAATACAATAAATAATTTTTAATTAACCTATATAATAAATTAAATAATCCTTAAGGAATCTATTAATCTAAACAGGAATAATTGTGATAGAAATAGAGAGTCTCTGTTTATTAATGATATTGGAGACCTAAGAGTTTCCTTAACGGATTATTAGAGACAATAACTATCATTATAATTGACAATGATTTAATTAAAATCAGATTGATTAATTACTTAAGAACCGGTTCATCTTGCTTTGTTGTTTTATAATTAGTTTTTTTTTTTTTTATCATAATATAATTGGTTATTTATTAATAATATCAATAATTCAATCATTAATGAATTTCACATTTATTGGATAGGAAAGGTTTTTTTTTTAATCTTCTTTTTTTTAATTTTTTTATTTTATCAAAATGTAATTAGTATTCTTAATTTATTGATTATTATTAATATTCATAAATAATGAATTTAACATTTACTATTGGATAGGAAAGGGTTTTTTTTAGTCTTTTTTTTTTTTTTTTTTTTATCAGAATATAATAGTTCCCCATATTTGACATTTGTTTAATAAGATATCTATATTCCTTACCAAGATTATTTTAACAGACATCCAATGCAATAATAATTGTTCTACAAAGAGAATTCTAATCAAACCCCACATCCACAAACAATATCTTTACTGGAAAAGATTTTATTTATAAAAAAAATAAAAAAAATAAAAAAATAAAACTTATAAACCATAAAATTAATATATTTTTTTACATAGAACTTTTATTGTGGAAAAATTAAGAAATACACCATGCATTTAGAAACAATTATTTGTTATTTAAAAGTAAGTTGAAACCATTTCCTAAGCATTAAAGAGAGTGAGAGGGTGTGTTTTTATTGTGTGTTTGAAATTACCTTGAGTTCCTTATATTGATACAGTGAATTTGAATTAGTTGATTTAATATACTTTCCCAAACCTTTATAAATAAGAGTGGTGAATACTTTTCTTCAGTCATATAAATTTTAATTTTATATATAAAGAATATGAAAATATGATAAATTAAAATTGAGAATCAGGATTATGCCATCTTATATGATTTTTCAATTTTTATTTTATAATGCCCGCACATCGTGCGGGCTGCATACTAGTATATATATATAATAATAGAGTTTCACGGCGCCACATGTCGCCGTGAGAGTACTTTGATATTAAATGTAAATTCTCATTTTGGCCATAAATCACCTATTATTAATTAATTTAAGAACATTTTATAACATTAATTATTATTCAAAGTTATATGCATGCACAAAGAATGGAGAAAGACAATAATCTAAAACGTGTTATAATATTAATTATCATCCTAATTATTATTCTAATCAAGTCATATGCATGCACAAAGAATGGAGAAAGACAATAATATAAAACGTTATATAATGTTAGTTATATAATGTTAATTATTATAAGTATTTAGACTCTTTTTTTTCTACTTTTGTTGTGGTTGCGACACGTGGCAATCATAAATGTTATTAATAGTTTTAATTTTTTTTTTATAATATATAATATATTATATAATAATAATAAACTTTTTTTTTCTACTTTTGATGTGGTTATGACACATGACAATCCTAAATGTTATTAGTTTTCTGTTATATTTTTAATAAACTTTTGCTGTGCTTGCGACACGTGGCAATATATAATATATAATAGGGATAATTACCCCGGTGGCCATCGAATTGATGACACACTATCAAAATGACCACTGGATTGGAAAGTTGTTCCAAAATGGTCATTTTTGACGAACTTTGTGACACTAATGACCATTCAATCCAATTCCATCCAATGAGTGACATTTTGGTAAATAAGGGGATGCCATTAATTTATTTTAGATTTTTTTTTGGAAATCAATTTTTTCTTTTGTTTTTGAAACGAATAATTATATTTAGTGTATATATGTATAGCATATCTCATATATATATATATACATATTTTAATAAGTTTAAATGTTATATATATATATATCTCAAAAGCACACACACACACATATGTATGTATGTATATATATATATATATATATATATTTCTTTTTAAAGAAGATTAAGGCTAAAAAAATCTAAAAAACAAAGAAGAGACATGTGTAATGATTTAAACAATTTTTTTTTTTTAAAGAATAATTATATTTAGTGTGTGTAAATATATATATATATATATATTTACGTACACTAAATATAATTATTCTTTTCAAAAAAAGAAAAAATTGATTTCTAAAATAAATTAATGTCGTCCTTTATTTACCAATATGCCACTCATTGGATGAAATTGGATGGAAGTAGATGGAATTGAATGGAATGGCCATTAGTGTCACAAAGTTCGTCAAAAATGGCCATTTTGAAACAACTTTCCAATCCAGTGGCCATTTTGATAGTGTGTCATCAATTCGATGGCCAGTGGGGTAATTATCCCTATATAATATAATAATAATAGACTTTTTTTTCTTTCTATTTTTGATGTGGTTGCAACACGTGGCAATTATAAATGTTATTAATTTTTTATTTCTATTTTCTTATTTATTGATTGATCAAATTAAACAATTTGATAAATATTAATTAGATAATATAAAGTGTTACAACTCTATATCTTCATTCATACACTTAAACGTTTATATATTTTTTTTAATAGTATTATTATATATTTATCACTTGTTATTTTTCATATTCATTTATTCATTAATTATATTAAACAATTTGATAAATTCAAAGAGACTACATTAATAGTTCATATTAAATAAGTAATATCAAGCGTTGCAACTCTATATCTTCATTCATGCATTTAAACATTTATATATTTTTAATAATATTAATATATATATATATATTTCTCTTGGTATTTTTCCTATTAATTAATCAATTAATTAATTAATTATATTAAACAATTTGATAAATTCAAAGAGACTACATTAATAGTTTCATATTAAACAAATTGATAAATATTAATTAGATAACCTCAAATAGGTTCACATTCATTGCAACTCTATATGCCAATCATTTACTCAAAAATCCTATCCTCTTCCTCAATTTTCTTTATAAAAACCACCTAAAATCTCACATTTTTCCATACTCATTCCATTGGCTTTCCATCACAGTGAAACTCAAAACGTCCTAAAGGTGAGGAATTGGCTGGTCTCATTTTTTTTTATAAATATTTTAATCTTATTGTTTTGTTGAATAATTGACATCTTATTATTTTGTTGAATAGTTTAATTTTAGTTTTTGTTCCTTTCCTTTTTGTTCAGTTTGTGATGATTGTCAAATGACTTTTTCAAAAAGCCGTACACCATTTTAGCTATGGGTTCGATTATAACTTTCGATTTTGACATTTTTAAGCTTTTGACAAGATTTGATTATGCATGTACATATATCTATATCTAATTATCATCATTAATTTCTATACAATCTCATATAGCAACTCATATATTTGCTAATTTGTTTGTAGGTGCATAGCTTGCTTTGGCAGTTATACTCCATTTTAAAATCCAACACACAGGTGAAAATTCAGAGGTTGCTTTTATGGCCTTACATCCCTTACTCAACCTTTTAAGCAATATAATTAGTTTCCAAGAACCTATTTGACGGCATGAAAAAAAGTCTAGATGGAGACTTTTTTTTATCTCTGGCCTCCATAATAGTGGCCTAACTCAACCTTTGCTTTTGTTGGTTGTGCTCTTTGATTATAGAAGTGATGATAAAGAAAATAAATTGGATCAACTTCATAGAGATAACATCAAAGCTATGATCTTTATAAGTTCATCATATTTTATTATACTATTTTTAAAAAAAATCGAATTTTTTTAAGGGTACAAATTAATATAATCCAATGTTTTTGTAGGAATTGTTTATGACCGCAACTGAAACAATCTCAAGAATTGTCGAATGGGGTATGACACCATTGCATGTTTTATCATATCGCAGTGATGGGATAATTGAAGTGAAGTACTTCCCATGTCTCTAAAGCATGTGCCTTTCAAAAACTTGGAGGTCTTATAAACGTTTCACTTGGTGACTTTTAGTTTCAATATATTAAACATGTAATTATTGTGAAGTACTTCCCATGTCTCCAAAGCATGTGCGTTTCAAAAACTTGGAGGTCTCATAAACGTTGTACTTGGTGACTTTTAGTTTCAATATTAAACATGTAATTATTGTTATTATTGCTATTATTGCTATTATTATACAAGTTACTTTAGAATTTTTTTTAATTATCCTGTATTTACATTTATTTTATATATAACTGTATTTGTAAAAACTGATATCATATATCATACTTCAAATAATAATCCATATTTAATGTTGTTAATTAGTTATAAAATATGAAGTCCCTATTAATTGCAATTTATAATATGATAATTAGGAGTGTCTTTATTAATTATATCCTATTTATTATTTAAAAAAAATTATATCATATTTATATAGTATTGTATAATATGATAATATGATTATATAATATAAAGTGTCATTGTCTAATGATGTTAATTAGTGATATATTATGAAGAGTCCCTATTTTCCATGTTCAAAAGATATTAATATTAATCAAATAAAAGAAACATTAAAAGAGTCCCTATTAACCATATAAAAAAAAAAGAAAAGAAAAGAAGAAGACATTATTATTAATCAACTAAAAAGAATACATTAATATTTATTAATTAATTAATTGATAAAAAATATGAACGAATAGGTGAAAATTAGGAGGCACTCCAGTCTCCATATCATACAAAGTCTCATGATTATAGAATATTTTAATTAGGATATGAAAAATTTCCCAAAAAAAAAAAAAAAAAACCTATCCAATTTGATAATGTTTTTTTAACAAAGTCCATGTATCGCATGGGTTGGCATACCAGTAATTATAAGAAAAAGCTAGAGATATTTTTGAAGTGCTTGCGTGGCCTGCAAAAAGAGTTTTAACGAGTAAAGAGTTCCACTGGTCCAAACTCTTCTTTGTTTCAAACGCTTTTCCCTTCCAGATTCCAGTATTAAACAAATCCATATATTCATCGTTTTGGATCGCATCCATTACAATTCCAATATTTCCTTTTTCGTCAGTTTTCAAGAGAACTGAGAGAGAAGAAGAAGATGGCGCCGCCAGCTGTAGCCGCAGGAGGCGGAGGAGGAGGAGGACAACAAGAGAGACAGCAACCACAAGCAGGGGGTTTTGGGCAAACAATAACTGGAATCATTAGAATCGCTGTGTTTTGGTACTTTGCTTCCAAGTTTTTCTCTCCCAAAAAACCCACTGAGACTTCACAACTCACCTCCAATCTCTTCCAGAGAGGAGAGAACCTGGTACGTATCTTTGCTTTCGAATTATTTGGGATCTCGTCTTTTGTAAACTGTATCTAAGTTGTTAAAAGTAGTAGATTGGATCACAATAACCATACGAGATGGTGAAAGCTATGTTACAGTTTGTGGATAATATTTAGGGTTTCCATGTCAAAGGTTTCTTTAAGTGAAACATGTTAATTTTGATGTATAGTGGAAAAATAAATGTAATTGAATAAAATTCTCAGGTTGCTACTGCTGCTGTTTGATCCATGAAATTTATTATCTTATAATTCCTTTATTGCTGAGTTGTTCTAATGGCTACTTTTTTTACTCAGGATATGTGGTTATATCTCTCTGAACATGAGAAGTTCAGTGACTTTGGTAATGAAGGTGCACTTATTTGGCATGAAAGTAATATCCCTTATGCAGTTTGGAGTAAAGAAAGTAGTCGGACTCTTTCCTTGACGTATCATCCAACTGAGGTATTATCTCTCAGAAGTGTTAAATTTTTGCTTTTTCATTTTAAGTGAATAATATTTAGGTATTTTGCATTTTGCTATTTCGGAATGCCAATTAAGTTATGCCAGATGATCCAGTTTTGATTACTTTTTTAAATTATACTTTTTGCTTTGTTATTTTTATGATGACGATGTTATCCTTTTTCAGGCTTTGAAGCAGAATGGGAGTCTTTATGCACATGTTTTCTTTTCACGCTCTGGTTACCCTCCAGACCCTAATGATCCTGAGTACCAATCTCTTGCTGCCTTTGGGGGAACACACCGTAAGATTGTGTCCCAACTGCTATTTTATTTTCTGCTTAAAAAAAAAAACTTTATGGTTGTTGTTGTTTTTATTTTTATTTATTTTGTAATTAAAGAGATCTATGTTTTCAATGTTTTCAGCTGTTGTCGTATACTATCCCAAGTCAAAATCAGATAAAAAGAGGAGTCTGCTTGGGAGTTCCAAAGACACCAAAGACTCTGAGGAGGGTGAAACTCTGGCTATGGTTTGTCCTTGACTATATTTTATTTCGTTGAATTATTTTAAGGTGAATTTGTTATTGAAACCAATAAGTGATTATGTACTTCTAAATTTTGATAATTTTGATGGTTGGCTTCTGTCTATCATCAAGCCCACTGAATCCTCTAATTGCTCTTATTAATGTTTGGAAGGTTAATTTAATATTATTTCTCATTTCTATTTCTGGTACAAATCCAGAGTACCCCAGCAATGTCGACCTGTGGTTCAGACTTCAAACTGCCCGTTATATACTAATAAAATTACTGTATCTGGTTAATGGTTTTCTATAACATGTATTGACAACTAATATGCTTTTATGTTTCCTTGTTGGACCACCCATGGAAAACATTTTGAAGGGAAACATTAGATTGCTCTATTTTCATGGTGTAACGAATTCTTTTTGGTGGTTGACCTGTCTTACAACAAGATATTCAGATATTTATCTGCAGATTTAAGGACCCATTTAACAGTTTGATTTTCCTGACCGAGTCATTCCTTGAGTTATATAGATGAATTAAACATATATATATATATATATTTAATTGAACTTCTAGCAATCCCTTGGAAAGTGCAATTTCAAACAATCTATAGAGAGTAATCTTTGAAAAAATGAACATTAATGGTTCATTCCTTAATGTTTTTGAACTAGTGGAAAATCTTATCCTAAAGTAGATTATTATTTGCAGGAAATTTGGGTACTGATTTCTAATTAGTTTTAAAAAGTTGTTAATCTCTTTGTTAAAACTAAGGTACAATTTAAAACATAACCTAAAAGCTAGAATACTTTATATTTTTTAATACTGTCTCAATCTAATCTATTAGTTATATGCTTAGGATGGTAATTAACAGTAAAACCTCTATTATAGCATGTACAATTCTGTATATGACCATTAGCGGGGGTGGCAGGTCCCTTGCACCATCTAACTTACAGTCTTAGAGTTTTCTCCACACAGCGGCACTCCCATGGCCTAAACAGGGTATTCACTGGCTTGACTGTCCACAGACAATACAATGACCTTTAAGCCAAATGACCAATATCCATTTTCTGATGTGCAGGATCCTCAACCTAGAGGCAAGCACAGAGCATACTTAGATAATTACAGACTGATATCCATCACTTAGATTAATATTGAAGAAGAAGATGAGAGAGTTTAGAAAGTCATTTTTAAGATAACACAAATTTTTATATATATTGAACTTCTTCTGGTTTTTACAAGGGGAGAGCTCCTCATATATAGGAGGAGGAAAGCAGCATGCAAGGCTTACAAACAAATCACGTGAACATGTACGTGATTGATTACAACAGTGCAGATAGATAACTATCTGAATAGTAAAAAGCAAAAGCAAAAGCAAAAGCAAAAGCAAACTGAAAACAATTTCACATGCTCGTGAAATCATTAGACAAAGACAAAGGAAACCTAATAAAACAAAAGCTTTAAAAGCTTTGAAAAACAAATCACAATAAAACAAAATACTAAATAGTAGCACCAAATAGTAACACATGTGATTATCTTGTCAGTTCATTGTGTCAGTTCATTGATTGATCTGTGTGTCAGTTCATGAACTGAATATTGTCTGCACGAGCTTGATCACGGGCTTGTTGACAGATTGCAATTGATGTGATCTTCATCATCAGAATCTGTAGCACCACATATCCAACAGGGCCAAAAAGTAGTCTGAGAGTCTAGGGCCATAGGGTTTTATGAGTCTTGGAAAAAATCTTCTGGTACTGGATCTGGTAAATCTTCTGGTATTGGATTCCAGCTTGGAGGTCAGCTTTTGGAGGAATCTCTGGGCATATCTGGGAGGATCAAACATTCATCTGTATAGGCACCATTAGTATCACAAAGAAAATTCAACAGAGGTGTTTGAAGCTTAGTAGGATACAACTGTGAATAGTCAAAAGTGGTGTGCCATTCATAATTGATGTTGTGTCCAAAGAAGCTTTTTGTGAGGATTGTAACGGTAGGGCCTGTGAAATATCCAAATGCAGGATACAGAAGAGGCTGATTCAGGGTCAAGTTTCCAAATGTTGTATTGTCCCATGAGTTTTGTGAGTTGAGTTCTCCAATAGGATAGAGAATCAAACCATTGGAGGAATGTCCATAAGAGGGAATGTTGTTGAGCTGGATCATGAAGATGACCATATATTTCCTGAAGAGGAAATACAATGGCATGATGGTGGAGGACAGATAGGCACCATAAAAACCATAAAACTCGAGGAGTGAAATAATCAAAGGGAGGCATCAGGAAGGGGTCAAGAAAAAGTTTTGTTGGGTTAATGAGAGTGTGATGACATCCTTTCTAGAGTTCTGTCAAATAAACACTTAGATAATAGGACTTTGCAAAATGTTGGATCTGATACCAATTTCTGAGAGAGCCTGTGAAGCGAGAAACAAATTCTCTAAGAATAGCTTCGAGGTTGTGTTCTGATTTTGCCATTTGTAAGTCGAGCTATGCACTCATTTCAGAAATCTTTTTTCTCCAGGAGTCTGGATCGGAGTCATCAAGATTGAACCAATGACCATTGGTAGGCTTGGTATTATGAGGCTGACCAGGGGCATTTTCTTGTGGTTCTTCCACATATCAATGAACTGACAAGATAATCACATGTGTTACTATTTGGTGCTACTATTTAGTATTTTGTTTTATTGTGATTTGTTTTTCAAAGTTTTTAAAGCTTTTGTTTTATTAGGTTTCCTTTGTCTTTGTCTAATGATTTCACGAGCACGTGAAATTGTTTTCAGTTTGCTTTTGTTTTTTACTATTCAGATAGTTATCTATCTGCACTGTTGTAATCAATCACGTACATGTTCACGTGATTTGTTTGTAAGTCTTGCATGCTGCTTTCCTCCTCCTATATATGAGGAGCTCTCCCCTTGTAAAAACCAGACGAAGTTCAATATATATAAAAATTTGTGTGTTATCTTAAAAATGACTTTCTAAACTCTCTCACCTTCTTCTTCAATATTAATCTAGGTGATGAATATCAGTGTGTAATTATCTAAGTATGCTCTGTGCTTGCTTCTAGGTTGAGGATCCTGCACATCAGAAAATGGATATTGGTCCTTTGGCTTAAAGGTCCTTGTATTGTCTGTGGACAGTCAAGTCAGTGAGTACCATGTTTAAGCCATGGGAGTGCCGCTGTGTGGGGAAAACTCTAAGACTGTAGATTAGACGGTGCAAGGGTCCTGCCACCCCCGCTAATGGAGTTTTGTACCTAATTTTGATTTATATGCAACAAAATTTTTTACAGTATAAGTTCGTTATGATTTATATACAGCATGACTGGTGATACTGGATCAACATCTAGGTTAATTTTTGATGAATCTGTTATTTATTTATTTATTTATTTATTTTGATTATTTGTTCTTGCATTGAGAGTATAATGATCCTATTGTTAATTCATGTTGCTTCAGGTAGTTGATGATCATCAAGTTGATTCTAAAGATGATGGCCCTGTGGAATGGGCTTCATATTGGAAACCAAATATTACAATTAATTTAGTTGATGATTTTACAAGGTATATATGCTCTTAGTGTCTATTTCCTTGTAGATTTTGTTAGTATTAGCAGGAGTATTGAGTTAAAAGAAGGGGAATACACTCCTTGGTATAAATATTAAGTACCTTGAACTGATCATTTTTGTTTGTTTAATTAACATATATTTAAGTAATTAGAATTTAGAGTGCAAAAAGATGTTGAACACATTCATTGGCAGCATCAAATACAGCATCAAATACATGACATATATAGAAATTGGCCTTACAGTTTGATCTTTGTTTCTTGCATTGTTCTACTCTGACAACTGTGATTGAAACACAGATTTTATCTTGGAAATGATCAGAAATATTGATGATTATGTATTGTTTTCATGAAATCAATTACCTGTGCTTGAGAATTGTTTATAGAGGTCGGTTATGGTCATATGATTGGAAAACAAAATTCTAGTCATGGTCATTTGCTTTAGAAAGCCTGTAAAATAAGTTCCTCATCTCTGCATGAGATCATTCTTTAGAACTTCTTGCCTGATATATAGTGATGTTTCTCCTATTCTGAAGAAAAGCTGAGCTAAATTGTTTTGGACTTTTCCTATTCCAATGCCTTTTCTATTTCATATCTGCTTTTGGGGTGGAATTGCATTCCTGATTCCCCTTCCTTTTAATCCATGCAGTGATTTCTTTTTCATTTTTTTTTGGGCTAAAAGATCTACTTACTCAAAATAATTTATATGGTTAGTTGTTAACACATCTTGTATTTTAGATAAATATATTGATTGTTGAAGACTGGATAGGAGTGTGTCACTGCCATATGATAATGTGTCTCTGTTTGCGCACCTGTGCTTATGGTGAATTTAAAAAAAAAAAATTACACAGCAGATAGTGCCTTCAAGTCTCATTAGCTTTCAACCATATTGCTTCAAATGAAGTATTATTATAACATTATGCTATGTTCCTGAAATGGATATATTCTCTTTTGATACAATGTATGGATATATAGGCCCAATTCCCAAAAAAAAAGAAGAAAAGAATGGGCCAGTGATTATATTAATAATGATGGCACAGTATCTTTGTTATGGTGGATGTGTTATCCATTATTTCATGCTTTGATGCTCTCTATCTTTTATTTTCATTGTCTTTTTATTTCATACAATACATTGTTGGCAAATATGCTAATTCTTGATATTTCTGTGCAGATACCCATTGAATGCTGCACCACCGAACATTGCTCCTTGTATCCTTTAATACTTCATTGTTTTCCCAATTACATCTAGCAGTAATGTGTTTTTGGAAGAAGTTAGTTAGCTGATTGAGTCCTATGTAGCTCTAACAACTTAACCAACATCATAGGGTTCCTTTCCTCTCTCTTTCACTCCCTTCCTCTCACACATGCAAATGCATACATAAGTATGTGGATACTTAGATATATATAGGTTTGGACGTGTTATCTGACTCGTCATAATTGTTATGATAAGATTAGTTTCGACTTTCGAGAGGAAGCATTTTCATGAGCATCAAATACCAGTATAGAAACTTACAAAATGTGTTTATCTGAACTTCTCTCTGAAGTATGCTACGGAACCAGTGTTAATGTTAATCTTTTCTTATGGCTCATCTGATCCTAATGCCAAGAATGGGTAGCACAAACTGCATTGTTGTGTGGGTATATGTACTTTGAGTAGTGCTTTGCAACTACATTCTACTGGACACATACATATTTATAATTTCAGTCCCAGTCAGTCGTATTCTCTTTTGTTAATAAATGCAACCAAAATCAACTTTATTTTAAGCCAAAATAATAATAAAGATAATAAAGAAAAATATTTTATTCAAATTGAAGCAAGGTCTCCATGAAGTCAACATCTTCAGAGCAGTGTTGTCTTGAGAGTCAAGATTTGTTTCTTTCTTTAAAAATAGTGGGAAATGACCTGATCATGAAAGAGTAAAGGATTGTTAGCCTCTGCAAATTGTGAGTTTTTGAGTCTTCCTTTAATTTTTTTTATGAAGACTGCTGAATTCTTGACGAGAAATTGGGTAAACTCTTAATAGAGGTTGAATTACATTATTTTTGGCCTTCCTTTTTTATTTTTACTAAAGAGTACCTTTGACAACATCTATGGTAAACTTGGATAAATCCTTTATATGTCTAACTCCCTGATAGCCATACATATCAGTTAAGTTTGGATGTTTTTGCACCTTGAAAAGTTGGGTTCCAGGACGTATGAGTTTATAACTTGTGCTATATTTTCTTTTACAGTTGGTCTACCCATTTGGGTTTATAGAGTATTTAACTGTAGTTGTTTGCATTCTGACATAACTTGCATGTGGAGGTGTAAACCTCTATATAGTTAAAACATATTGCCCACAAACTGCTGTCATTTTGCTTTTTCCCTCGAGCTGCTTAAAATTGCTAAATAATATATTTATCTGCCACAACAAATGGCTACAGAGAGTGTCTTACATAACTTTTCTCTCAGTAAAGGATCTCACTTGTAATTGTATTTTCTTGACATTAGATTGCAGACTTGAATGTGGAGCAAACTACAGGGAATTACTACCCAACCATTTACTTCAATGAGTTTTGGTTGCTTAGAGAGAAGTTGATCCCAATTAATGAGACAGTGACAGAATTGCCACTTAACCTGGAGGTTGGTCCCATAAGCATGACAAAGTGGCAATTATTTATGCAGATTGATCAGTCATTCCAAATTCATCGTAGTTATGGAAGTATGATTGAAGGCGAGGCTGATGAACTAAAGGTAATGGTTATCTTCTTTACTGGCGAAAATTTCTCTTGCATAAACTTGGAATTAATTTTCAATTTGAAGTTCTAATAGATTCAAGATTTAGTGATGAATATGTTTACTTGAATTTTTAAATTGGAAAACTATTATTGGGCATTTTGTGTTAGATAAAGTAAATAGAGAATATCCAGATTCCAGAATTATGAGTTCGTTTTATTATTGAATAAATTTATCCAAATACCAAAGCCTTGAAAATCATGAATCATATGTTTAGCTTTAAAGACTTGAACCTTTACTTAGGGAGGGCAGCAGTGCTTTTATCTTGGAGAATAAATTCTGTTATGAAACTTCATAACTTTAGTAGGACGTGGATCTGGCCTTTTTAAAACTCATTTCACTCTGCTGTAGTAAACTTAACTCTCTTCAGTTTTAGTAATTAGTATATCAAATTCTGTTAACCAATATTTTAAAACTATCATGGTCAGGAATTTGTTTATGCTTTTGATAAGTGATAGGTGATGCCACTATGCCAATAAATGTTATTGGATATTTGAACTTGATGGAATTTGATGAAAGAAATCTTATGACATGTATAACATTCATTTAGATGGTTGAAGAATGAACATTCATTTATCTATGACATGTATAACATATTGATGGTGCTGAACAAGTTTTGTTTTACTGCCAAAGATCTGCATAATTATGGTTGAGACGTTGAGTCTTTGACAATTGCTTACTTTTTTGTGCCTATTCTTCAAGCAAATAAAAGCATGACCATAAGTTTGTATAACTATCTAATATAATAAGGCACAAACATGCAAACACTTGTTTCCCTTTGTCTAATCATGGAGAGGTGTGTCGGGACATCTCATGCCAATATCGAAGTACAAACATGTGTTTATGGCTTGAAATGACACATTGTTTTGTTTATTTTATTGGATTTTGTACTGGAATTTGATTCACAGCAACTAATATCTATTATACCCGGAATATTGATATTTTATTGCTCTCCAAATGAAAAAGGAGTACAATTCGGTTCATATTTTCTGTTGCTAGTTCATGATGATTAATGAAAAAATTTATAATTCTTCAGAGGGTGTTCTTGGAAGGAAATCCTTATCTCCTGGTGATCACAATGGTTGTTTCGTTACTTCATTCCGTATTTGACTTCCTGGCATTCAAGAATGGTAAATTTAATTTTGATTTTACTGAGAATTTTCCATTTGTACTGATTGTCAATCTTTAAGGATTCTGTGATGCATTTTAGTAGTTTGTTAATTTAATTATTTCCTCTGCAGATATCCAATTTTGGAATAAAAATAAGTCTATGGAAGGACTCTCTGCAAAGTCTGTCATTGTGAGCTTTATATGTCAACTCATTGTCTTCTTGTATCTACTTGACAATGACACTTCATGGATGATACTTGGAAGTTCTGGGATTGGCTGCTGCATTGAGTTTTGGAAAATAGGGAAAGCCATGCACATAGAGGTACCGTGTTGTGCTTGAAATATAAGACTATCTATGAAATCTGGGTTAAGGTTGGGCTGTAGGCATATAATCTATCATTAGTCTTATGGTTTGAGCATAGTGTTGGTTTGTTGGTGTCTCTGAATTTACACATTCAACGATTTAGATAACATTTGTCATGTATAATTAGTGCACATGGGGAGTAGCACCAGTGAGATATAATCAAGCCATTTAAAATGCATTAATTCAATGGTACTCAAGTTGTTTTAGAATTTGTATAGAAGAAGAGGGGTTGTTAATCTTATCATATACTAGTCCTTTTCAGGTACAGTTTTTTGCACTTCATTCCATGTGAGAGTGAGATAGTGATGTATTAATGATCATCAAAATTTTGTTTCTTTGTCTATGCATGTATGTAATATTTGATTGAGTAGTTTTTGCAGATTTTATGTAGCTTTACAAAAAGTAGAGGTTTTGATAGAATCTTTTTGTACATAAGCATGAAGGTTGAGATTAAATCTATGTTTGTTATTATGGTTTCATGGATGCTATGGTAACTGGGCAATCATGTTCCTGAATGTTTTCATCATGTTCTTAAAGTGACGGCTTGTATTTCTTTTGGTGTATCTGTGGTTGACTGAGAATTGAATATGCAGACAAGTTATATGCTCAAACTGTGAACCAATCTGTCCCTTGAATATTCAATAATGCACAACATGATAAAATGCTATGTAGATAAAATTGTGCAAGTCATAGACAGTATGTCGCAGTAAGTTTCTCTTAGTCTGAATTTTGCATCTTGTCAAGCTTGACCACTCCAATAAATTTTATGCTAAATGTCTGTGCAGACTCGTTAAGTTGTTTTGCTGCAATCTGTTTCTGGCTTATGTTTATGTGTATTATGGCATGCCACATTTAGGTGGGTGTGTACCATCTGCTGACATATGAGATGATGCATTATTGCTCTACCAAATCTACCCATGCACAGTGTGTTTATATGTGTGTTTGTTGCTGCCATATATATATCTGAGTGGCAGACTTTGTATCAGACACAATGTGTGTGTTATCTTCTCATTTTGGAAACCATTTATGTTAAGATACTTGCTGATTCTGCATTTATCTGTTGCTTCATATGCAAATACTGGAGCTACTAATTTCTGTAATATCATAACAAACCAAACAACTAAATAAAGGTAGCTAATCTTGTAATGGGTTCTTTTTTCTCCAGATTGATAGAAGTGGAAAGATACCTAAATTGAGGTTCCGAGATCGTGAGTCATATGCAATGAATAAGACTAAGGAATATGATGATCTTGCAATGAAATATTTATCTGGCGTGCTTTTCTTCCTTGTTATATGCTCCTCTATTTATTCACTCAAGTATGAGCGCCATAGGAGCTGGTATTCTTGGATTCTTTCTTCACTCACAAGCTGCGTGTACATGTTTGGTAAGCAACCTTTTCATCTTGTTATCTTGTTTTTCTATTGCTGCTGCTTCTTACGTTCTTAAAATTTTGATTTTATTTAAAATCTTGTGTGTTAAGTTTTTCAGGTTTTTTATTTTTATTTTATTTTATTTTTTATAATTTCCCATAAAATTGACAAGATTTAATCCCTCTGAATTTTAAATACTTTGTTGCAGGTTTCATCATGATGTGCCCCCAACTGTTCATAAACTATAAGCTTCAGTCTGTTGCTCATCTACCATGGAGGCAAATGACGTACAAGTTTCTAAATACCATAATTGATGATCTCTTTGCGTTTGTCATAAAAATGCCGTTACTACATCGGCTTTCAGTCTTTCGTGATGGTGAGACATAACAACACACCCCCTTTCTTCTGCTATGTATCTTTAAATAGTCATAGTCATATTTGTATTTGATGATAAAAAAAGTACCACTGCTGCAGAGGGTAATTAAAAGGGTATGAGTGTTCTTTTCAGGACATGAGAAGGTGTACACTGTACACTGATGTATTAGAAGAATAAATATGAGTTTTTTTAAGTTAAAAATACCTTAAGGTCTCGTATTAGAAGAATCCTATAGACTATATAGCCTATCAATTTAAGATTTTAGGTTTCTCAACAAGTAATAATGGAGCCAATTTGATGATTCTGGAGGTTAGTGTTTCATGTGGTTACATTTGTATTTGTTATGTGCACTTGTATGTGTACTTTGTTCATATTGCAAATATGTTGGTTAAATCTAGTCTCGTACATGAGATGGTGCACCGAAGCTAAAATATTGTTGTTTAGTCTCGTACCTATTAGGTGTAGTTGTAATGTAACATGTTGAGTGTTGTAGTTTAGAGTACTTAGGAATTAGGATACCCTACAACCCATGTGCACCACCATCATTCATTACAATTAAGCCTCTTTCATCAATTGGAATATTCTGAAGGCATGTATGGGCATTATGTTAGTGCTTGTTTGATCTTTGATGATCTTTATTGTCAATTTGAAATCTCTTGCTCTGTTATATGCCTGGTTATTGTCTTGACCTTTATTATCTGTGGTCTTGCAGATGTTATTTTCTTTATATATCTATACCAAAGGTGGGTTTATCCAGTGGACAAGTCACGCATAAATGAATTTGGTTTTGGTGGTGAGGACGATAAGGTTCCTGATGGTACTCTAACAGATGCGAGTGCTCAGAACGAAGAGGACAAGAAGACCAATTGATCAGAAAAAGAAGTGACTGTTACAAAACATGAGAAGAAATCAAACAGGTTTTATGCTTAATTAAATTTCAGCACGTCGATGTAAAATTTAAATTAGGATAAAAGTTAGATAATTCAGTTTTGTTTTACATAATCACATTTTTCTGATAGGGTTGGATTCTAGGTCACTCGTATTTTCTTTGCAAACATTGTATGGATCATAAACGTCAGATATTTATTGGAGCCCTCACCCAAGATTTGGTTTTCACTAATAGTTAAAATCCCAATATATGTTTTGCTGGATATGGAGAGGGTTATCTGACATTTTTTTTTTTTTTTTTTTGGTTTTTTTTTTTTTTTGTGGGGTGGGGTTTATTTACTTTTGGCAAAATTCATGAGGAGATTATATAATTTTATTAATAGGTCTTGTGGTATTGTATTATAAGTTTTTAACCATTATTTAGTACTGATATTTACTGCAAGCATTGTTTATGAATTATGTAGAAGCCTCGACTCACCTTACCTTTTCAAACATTTTATAGAGGATGTTGAAATCTCAATCTGGAATTCTAGCTCTAAATTCTTGTGGCTCTCTTTTCAACTAAAATGAGTACTTGTAAATTGCATCTGCATGATATGATTTTGTATTTAAGTTGATGATTATTGGCATGATATGGTCTATCTTTAAGATAAGTCTAAATACAATTTAGGGTTCAGCTACTTTATAGTTGCTGGGTTAATTTAAAGGGCAAGAATCTTGTCTTCATCTCACCCTATCCTCACCTCACTTAATCTTATAATACATAAACATTTCAATGAATGAATGGTTAAGAAGTGATTGACATTTTAGTAACAATCAATCACATGTGAGGTAAAGGTGAGGTGAGGTGATGAGAGGATCTTGGTCCCATTAAGGTTATGAGTTCCCAATGAATTGTAATAGACTAATAGCACACCACTTGAAAATGGAAATAAAATTTCCCAAATACATATATATATATATCTCAAAATGTATGGTCAAAGTTTATGCTGACATGGCAGCATATCTACTTGGATTTTGTTTACCATAGATTTTTGTTGGTTGCGTCTTCCAAGTTCCAAGTGATGACGGGAGGAGTACTTGCCCATAACTTGATCCAACTTGTTGCTAAACTCAACTTCCAATGCAACTTCTTCATCTCGATGCCTCTGCCTCGTAGCATATATTCTCTCTTCCCGTTCTTTCATTAGATTGTCTCGCTCGTTCGCATATTTTTGAACTTCTTTTTGTTGACTCTTTATGAATTTTTCAATTTTCTCCTTAGCTCTGCACCCATATAGTGAGATACTTAAAAACAATAATAAAAGAAACAAACAACATTTCATTCCATCTCTCATATGACATGTACCTCTGCAAATATTCCACACTCGATGAAGTATTTGCAATTGACTGCTTGACCTTATTTCGTTCAAATTGATTTTGCTTCTCAAAATCCTCTTCCTTTTCTTTCCTAGCTTCATGAATCATTTTGATCTGATCCTTGATAAATTCTTCTTGAAACTACTACTAAGTCCAATTTGAAATCATACCTCTTACTTGTTCTGATCATGTTGCATTTTTGTTCTCTGTCTTACAATCCGATTTTCCTCTATGGTCTTCCGCAGCTTGTCACTAAGAAATTGAAAAGATTCTTGAATAGCTTTCGCATGCTTTTGTTGGTTAACAACCTTGTTCTTTAAGTAGAGAAAGCTAGTGGCTGTCATCACTCATTTCCCTGATTTGGTTCACAACCATCTCTCGTATGATCTCATCTCAAATTTAAGCTTTGATTTGCCTAATCAATTTTAGAGCATGTCAAACACAGCTACATATAATACTAACGAAATTCTATATGTGCAGAAAAGTGAAACATCCGATTGAAGTTGCTTTATATAAGGATGAGCACAAGGAAGAGAGATAGAGGATGAGAGAGAACCACGAGAATGCTGGTTGAAAATATCCAAGTCTTCCTTAATTGCCATATAACCATAAAGCTGGCGCTTGCCACCTGAATGGAATAAGAGACCTTCCTATGACGATCCCAAGTATTCCTATCTAATCCTTGCTCTGCAAAATGCTTGTGTAGACGGTCAGCTTCTAAATGGCCCCTTACAGAGTGTAAAAAATTAGAAGACTCATTCCGCAATGGCCATGTGGACCATAAGAGTGTCGAGCTTTCGCAGCATGATATGAGTCGAAGTAATCAAGAAGCTCTTGACTGCCCATTCCAATCCACTACATACAGTTAAACAAAATAAGAGAGTTATATAGCAGTAATCCATAAAATGCATAACATGAATGACAACAAAATCAAGCAACATTTGTGACAAAAAAGGAATTTAAAATTAAAGTTCAATATACCATCACCTCAATACAGAAGCAAATAATTATGAATATACCTTATCATTCTCATCCTTATCATGTTTTGTATTCATAATGACAACCATCGGAGGCCAAACTATCTCCTGATCCTTTTCCTCTTCTTTCAAACCTTTCCATTTACCCATAATTTCACCCGGTGGAATAACTGAAGCTCCTCGCCTGCGCAACTCCTCGCCCAATAAGTTAGCCAGTTCACGATGGAGCTTCATCCTCTTCGCCCCTTTGGTTTTTGCATCTGTGATCAAAGGCTGCAGAGACCCCGGTACCAGTCAATAGCACCTACACCCTCTTGGCACGTTGGACAGTGCCACCGCCTTTCCAGTTCATTTATCTCCTCGGTCCTCAACCCATCCAAACTTACAAAGAATTTGTAAAAACTGATAGGTTTTTGAGTCGTGGGTATAATTCTATATCAAAATAATATTTTATTTGTATTGATTAATTGTCTAGGTTCATGGTTAATCAAGCTTCAAAGAAGATTGGTAACTCATCAAGCCAAGAGAAACCTTCAAGAGGAGCAATCATTGTTGCATATCAAAGGTATATTTAGACATCATTCTTCTTGCATGGCGTTTAGGCGCACACACACATTGCATCCATATGTGTCTCTGCATCATTGTACTCAATTGGTATAACACATACACAAACATGTTATTGTATTCACATGAATTAGATTTATATTGACAAACATTGTAAAAATGCATGTTTCTAGGACTATCTCTAGGAAACGACATACTTGTGTGTTTTTGTGTTTGTTTGTTTGTGTTTTATTGTTATTGGACTTTAATATGTTCTCATATTGTTCATCATTGAGTTCTGAATGTTTGGGTTGCTCATTCATAAGTTTTCGAGTTCCGAGTTGGAAGTTACAAAATTTTCTGCGTGTTTAACATGCATGGTTTTCATCTTTGTGTATCGAGTCGAATTCTAAGTTTTTGGTCAAAGTTTCGTATTCGTCCACGTGTGTGAGAGAGTTACAGTTCGTAATCTAAAAACGAATTTGAATTTGGAGTTCGGAGGCCGAAGAACACGAGAGGTGTGTGAGGAAAAAGAGGAGTGGCAAAGTGCCACATACACCCCTCTCCTGTGGAGGCGCATGGCCACCACGAGAAGAGTTTCTCTCTGCCCCCATGGTGGTCACATGCCTCCAAGGGGTGCCCATGTGGCGTGCCACACATGGAGTTCCTCTCTACCCCTATGGTGCCACGTGCGCCTCCTATCTTTAATGAAGTGAGGTGGTCGAAACGAAGTCGGCAGTGCTTTAACCCAGGGTAAGTCCCAATGTTTAATGCTACTTGTGCTTGTTATCCTGGGTGTTGCTCAGTCTTTAACGAAAAGAGGTGGTCGAAACGAGGTCAGCAACATTTTATCCCGGGGTAAGTCTTAGTGTTTAACGCTACCACGCGTATTATCCTGGGTGTTGCCCGATCTTTAACTACACGAGGTGTTGTAGCTCATTGGAGTTTGTGTATGAGCCAAGAAATTGGGGCAAGGTTATTGCCTCGTCAGATTCTTTAAGCTTGATTTGCCAAAGGGTATTTTATTGATGATGAACTCAATAGTACAAGATAAAATGCCTACGAGTAGTACATTTTAAGGTATTGAGCATTCCAAGTAGTCATGACCACGGTTCGGTTTCAGTTTGAAACCGACGGTTTCGGTTTTGTGGCCACCCAAAATCGGAACCGGAACCGAAACCGAAACCGAAACCGAAACCGGAACCATCGGTTTGGTACCGGTTTCAAACCGACGGTTTGGCGGTTTCAGTTTCGGTTTGGTCCGGTTTCGATTCGGTTTGGTTTCGGTTTATTTATTTATTTATTTTTAATTCGTTGCCACGTGGCAACATTTGATTGGTTGGATTTTTTTTTTAATAATTTTTTTAAAACCAGCGGTTTAAATCACGGACAAAACCGTCGGTTTTGGCCGGTTTGGAGGAGTCCCAAACCAAAACTGAAATCACTAGTTTTCAAACCAGAGGTTTAGGTTTCGATTTTCGATTCCGGTTTGGCCCCTCTGGTTCCGGTTAAACCGCGAACAAAACCAACGGTTTACCGGAACCGTGGCCACCTCTAATTCCAAGGTTTGTCTATCATACACTCAGGCCGACTGATCCAATAGGCTCTATGTCCTGCAGTTCATATGATTTGGTAAGGACCTTCCCATTTGTCTATCAGATTTCTAACTGATCAGTCCTTGGTCTTGGGCATTACCTTTCTTAAAACTAAGTTGTCTAATTGGAACCTTCCATGTCGCACATTTGAGTTGTAATTTCTTACTGCCATTTGTTGGTATGTCGTGTTTTTGATTTGGGCTAGATCTTTTTTTTTCCTCCTGCTCATCCAAGTTCTCGCTTAACTTCTGCACATTCATCTCTAGCTGAAATAATTGGACTCTTGGAGAAGAAAATATCGTCTTGATTAGAATCACTGCTTCTGTTTTGAACGCCATGGCAAAAGGTGTCTTCCCTGTTGTGGTTCTCACAGTGGTACGATGCCCACAAGACTTCAGGAAGCTTTTCCGCCCAAATTTACTTTTTGGCATCGAGCTTTGCTTTTAGGGTGTGCTTGATGATTTTATTTATTGCTTCTACTTTACTATTCGTCCGGGGGTGCACAAATAAAGCGTAGCAGTTGTTTATCTTCTAATCTTTTGCAAAATTTTTGAAAATACTCGTTATTGAACTGGGTCTTGTTATCAGTTACCAACATATTCGAAACTCCGAAACGATATATAATGAATTGTTTCACAAAGTCGGTGGTGTTATGTTCCGTGATCTTTATTAATGGCTTGGCCTCCACCCATTTTATGAAATAATCAACTGCGACTATGACATGTTTAGCCTTTCCGGGAGTGGTGGGCCTCGGATCGATCAGATCGATTCCCCATATAGCCAATGACCATGGGAAAGTTAAGCTCTTGAGCATTTTAAAGGGGTTGTAGAATTTTGTTTGCTATCTGTTGGTAATTCTTGCATCTGTCGATGTATTCATAAGCATCAGCAAACATCGTAGGCTAATAGAAACCTTGCTGCAAGGCCTTGTGAGCCAAGCTACGACGTGGTTTTCGTAACTCCGTGCATGGATGCTTTGAAGTATGCCAGTTGCTCCTGCTGGGCCAACGCAATGCTAAAGCACTCATGAAAATCCTCTTCAATGGAGTTCTCACCCGAAGGTAGTATATCTTGATGCACAATATCTAACACGCTTTACTTCTAACAAGTCTTCTGGTAGAATGTCATTGTCGAGGTACCCCTTGATGGGTGTCATCCAAGTATCTTCTCCTTTGTCCAGCTCACTTACTTCTAATTCTTCCCTCCATCCTTCTGTGCTGGGTAGTGCGAGGTGCGCCATTGAGATAGAGTTTGTATATATATGTGGCGGCAATAGCAAGATTGGAAAGAGCATTTGCCCTCCCGTTTTCTTCTCAAGGAATTTGGATAATCTTGAAATTCTTGAAGCGTTGTAGCATTCTTTTAGCAATCACCAAATAGGTTGCCATGTTGTCTTCTTTGGTTTGGTATTCACCTTTAATTTGATTGACCACTACTTTCGAATCGCTAAATATTTTGGTTTCATCAGCTCTCAACGTCGTCGAAATCCTTAAACCGGTGAGTAGGGCTTCGTATTATGCTTGATTGTTAGTAGCTTTAAAATCAACTGCACCTCCTTCAGAAATGGTGATTATAATGCATGCCCCGTTACCGTGAGTGTTAGAGGATCCGTCTACATGTAGCTGCCATTGGAATTTTTTTACCTGCTTCTCCTTCTCAAGTGATCTAGCGACTTTAACGTCAGGTTTCATAAATCCAACGATGAAGTAGGCCACCACTTGTCCTTTAATTGATAATCTAAGGAGATTCGATATCGAATTCACTTAGTTTAATGGCCCATTTTGTCAGCCTGCCAGATACCTTCGACTTCAGTAATATTTGTTTTAGCGGACAGCTGGTGTATACCTCAATCTTGTGTGCTTGGAAATACGGATAGAGTTTTCTGGCCTCGACCATAAATTCAAGTGCCATCTTTTTGGTTGATGTGTACCTAGTTTTGACGGGTAGCAACATTGATATGAACCTCACCAAGAGTAGTGAGACACAGAACCAATAAGATGGTAACGTAATCAAGGATCATGTTCTAATTTGGATTTGTAACCAAGAAAATAAAAGGACCGTGACCCGTTATCTATAAGGAGATAAGAACCAATGGTATCAAAAAGTTATAGACGCCATACTCAAGAACGAGAAAGGATTGTGAGTGATAAGTCAGAGTTTAAAGAACCAAAGAGAAAACGCTCTCAATATTAATTTAATTCAAAGTCTCCAAAATAATACATCCAATCATCCTTTATAAACTAAAAACCCTAAAGGGAAAAGAAAAGCTACAAGCCTAACTCAAGAAAGGGAATAAATATTTGGCAATTAATGCCTTACAATCAGGAAAGTAAATTGGGCAATAATTGCCTTACAAACAGGAAAGAAAATTAAGACTAAAACTAGTAACTAGTTGACTTGCTCTCTATTTGGAAAGCTGAATTTGGGAAACAAATCAGCTCATTATTCTTTGGAAACTAAAAAGGAAATATACTGAAATTGAATCTCCTCCAACCATATGCCGCTCACCACACGCCCTAGCTTGTGCTACACGCCCAAGTCTCTTATTTGGCCCAATCAGTTGCCTTGATAACGTTAACTAAGCCTTGGTCTTCATATGAGCTCATCTTGGACTTCGACATTTCAGAATCAACCTAAGTTTCTTGAATCAAGCCATTGAGTGCTTCTTTGATCCTTTTGGCCCTTGCAATTGGCCAAACTGGAACATGAAATGGATCCTTTGGTAATGTTTCTTGATTCTCATCAAGCGCCTTACTAGTGTAGTAGATGGAGTGATGTACCCCGTCGTCTTGTCTCATGAGCGCTAAACTAGTGGCGACGTCTGACACCGATATGTGTAGATACAAGGTCTCTCCTAGCTTTGGCTGGGAAAGTAATAGAGCTTGCCCCAAATAGCCCTTCAGTTACAAGAAGGCTCTATCACATTGCTTATCTCATTTTACTCATGCTCTTTTCTTTATGGCTTTGAAGAAGGGTAAGCATCTGTCTGTTTATTACGAGATGAATCTGTTCAATGACGCTAGGCAATTAGTCAATTGTTGGAACTATTTAAGGGTTTATGGGGTCTTCATCTTTCTTAATGTAGAATGTTTTTCTAGATTCGCCTCTAACCCTCTCTGGTGTACCTAGAAACCTAAAAACTTCCTGAAAGGTACTTCAAATACACATTTGGCCGGATTTAATCTCATCCTTTATTTTCGAAGCACATCAAAGGTTTCCCATAAGTCGTTGGTGTGGTCACTAATTAAGTTTAAGAACACTTTGACTAAATTGAAGTATGTAAATATAATGGTTGATAGTTGTGGAACTGTTATATATAAAAATAGTTCGTCCTAAAGAGAGAGAAATTGTGTGTATATATATAGTAAGCATAATGAATAAGTGCAAATAGGGATATAGCTTGAAATTTTGTTTTCTAAGAGGCCATGAACATATATGATAAGGCATTCAAAAAAAAAAAAAAAAAAAAAAACCATAAATAATATGGAATTTGTGTATAATTTTCTTTTTTGGAAAGGTTATGAACCTTATGGCCACATATGACTGCGTCTCTATGTAAAAGTGCCTTATTTAATGGTATATCATATAATATGTAAATAAATTATACACGTAATATCTGTTTCACTAAGAACTTTCTTTGTAATAATGGATAGGAAGAAAATAAGTACTATATACACTTAGCACGAGATCTACTTGATCATCTCATCTCATTCATACAAACATAATTAAGCAAAATCTTGTCAGCTTTTTTGTTAACATAATAAGATCTACTTGATCATATCATATATAATAATCTTATAAGTGATACAATAAAGTTACACATGAATTAACTATATCTTGGACCAAGAATTTCTTCCTTAAAAGATCCAAAACAAACACAACAAAATTTCTTCCTTAGAGGATGCTATGCTTTTATGATTAAGTTATTGCTTAATTAGAGAGTAATTAATTATATATACAGTTTTTCTCTCCTTAGGATGAACTGATTTTATTTATATCAATTCCACAACTATCAACCAGCCGCTAGTACGTGGCTCCCACATTCTTTTATTCGAAAGGCATAATAGTGTAACAATACCATCATTAGTCTGTAGTGAAAGATGTCTTTTCTTCATCTGGGTCGTGCATCTTGATCTGAATATACCCAGAGTACTCATCCATAAAGCTAAGGAGCTTGTGGCCTATAGCAGCGTCCATTAACTGATCGATTCTGAAGAGCGAGAAACTGTCATTTGGGCACGCCTTGTTGAGGTCAGTGAAATCCATACACATTCACCACTACTTGTTCTTCTTTTTGACTAACATGACATTAGCAACCTATGTGGGGTATTTGACTTCACAGATGAAGCCAACAACGAGCGGTTTAGACACTTCTTCCTTGATTGTTGCATTTCTCTCTGCATTGAAGTTACGTCGTTTCTAAACCACGGGTTTGTGCTTTTTGTCTATTGCCAAGTAGTGCGAGATGACGTGTGTATCAATTCTTGGCATATCGTCATGGCTCCAGGTGAATACATCCTGGTATTCCTGTAGCAACGCTATTAAATCGGCTTTGATTTGAGTTGATAATCGTGTGTCTAGCTTGACCGTTCGGGTAGGCTGCAATTGACCTAATACTATTTCTTCAGTTGGCTCCTCACTGATACTCTTCTGGGGCTTCCTTGAGGTCAAATTCGAATTCATCCAAGGTCTCTTCGCTTTCCATGCTCTTCTTCTGGTCCTTCTTCTTAGGGTCTTTGAGGAACTGGAACCGTTGCTTAGTCCTTAGAGATCTGCCATCTTCCAAGGTGATGGGTGACGTTTGGCCATCGCTGCTCAGGTTAAAAGGATTTAATACCTACCCCCTTCTTCTAGCACCAATTGTTGATATCAATTTTTAAATGGTCTAGTCAACAACATCACACGGGCGAATTGATACTTGGATCGACTAAGAAACCTGTGATCAAAGCACCATCTTGCTGCGTGAATGTGATATGTAATAGAGAAAGCAAATAAAAGCAATAAATAACACAAGAGTTTTTATGGAAAACTCTAAGGTAAGGAAAAACCACGGTCATCATAGGCGACAGGAAAAGAGGATGTTCACTATGTTTAGAAAAGATTACAAGTTATAGAAAGTATCTCTCTAGTGTTGTATTTCCCTATTGCACTATGTCCCCCCTTTGGCCTTTGCCAATTACATGTATTTATATGGGAATCAAAGCGTTGCCCTAATCCCTGTCATGCAAGCAAAGGCTTTGAGGAGTTGGTATCTTGGTGATTCGCCCGTATTTTGGGGAATCTCTTTTCCTTTTATGTATTATCTTCCGGATCTTCGAGATTCATCAACTCCTCGATTAGCGGTGATTTGCTTTCTCAATATAAGCCTAGATTTCACGAAAAATGCGAAGAATCCCGGATTTATGGTGATCTCGGGGATATTTCATGTTCACAACATAATTGGCAAGTTGGTATCAATTCGCAGCCTAGGATTACTTTGGCAAACTGGTTCTACGTGAGTGATCTGCTTTCCGTTTTCGAACTCGCCGCAGCTTCATGTACCTTGTCGATTTGGCATAGTTTGATGACTTGATTCTGTGAATTCTACTTTTTATGCGAACGTGTCAGGCTGACTTTGCAAATCATAAGAGACGTGTAAAAAATCACGTGTATGAACATTAAAAATCATGTGTCGTCATTTATGTAATTTCTTTTGTAACCAGGTCAATGTGTTATAAAATGTCCATTGTTGCAATGAGCAATAATTTTCTAGTTATATATATTTTTGTTGTAATAAAATTAAAAGGAGTAGATAAAGAATATATGTACAAAATATAATAAAGTGAAGTAAACAAGAGAGACAGAGAGATGAGATATGAGAGAACACAAGATGAGGAACTTTTCTTTTTGTATTGATATTCTGGAAGCAACAGTTAAAAATAACCCACAATATTTACAATACAAGCTATATATAGGCAAACTAATAAGGGGTGCATATTGTAATTTTCTACACATGTTGTGCCACCGTGAGCCGCGTCTAAAACCAAATACAAATTTGTTGCAACTTGCCATGCCATGCATCATGGTGGAAGCCACCACATATATTCATAACACTCACCCTTCGATTCCACCATTTGTATTTTAATTTGCTAGGAAAAACTCAGTGAAACAAAAACCTTAGCAAAATATATATAATTATCTTCTGGATCAAGTGGTATGGATCAATGTTCTAGTAATCGGCCGACTAGGCCGATTACTCGGATTGATACAGTTAAGCGGTGAGCTACTGTGGCGAGAAGGCTGAAGTCGGCTTGATTCCATGCTCGACGACTAATCAGACCAATTGGCGATTAATCGGACTAGTCGGCTACGTGGTGGTCAACGGCTTTGACATTGCCTAGCCAATTTTTGTAAGAAAACGACTTCGTTTTCACTTTTCATCAATCATCACTCCCATTTAATCTTCATCAGCTCATTTTGACCAACCAGATCACAAACCTAAACCATCAATCATCGATTGTTCCTGCCACCTGCCACCATCCCATAGCTGGAATCACCGCCGTTGCCGCCGTTTCCAGTTCACAGGTATGTTCTCATCTCTTTTGTTTTAATGTCTCTTATACAAATCCTCCATTTTTGGTTGTTGTTGGGTGTTTTATGCTGGAGCTTTAGTAGGTTTGGTTGTTGTGGATTCAAAATTAGAAATTTTGATTTTGAAGCTTTAATTGGTTTCAATTACAGTAATTAGATTTTGTGTTAGCTGGATTTTGAGTTTCATTTTGTGTGTTAGCTGGATTTTACGTTTGATGTTATTTGGGTTTTTGGCAACTTGATGGGAGAATGAATGCTGATAGAATCTGAAGCTTTAATTGGTTTGAATTACAGTAATTAGATTTTGTGTTAACTGGATTTTGAGTTTCATTTTGTGTGTTAGCTGGATTTTACGTTTGGTGGCAACTTGATGGGAGAATGAATGGTGATAGAATTTGAAGGAAGAGAACTATCGTATGTTTATTTTGTCATTGTTGTGTGTTTTGTGATAAGAACTTAGAGAGTAGAGACCACCTTCATTACCCCTTAACTTCTATCTCGGCTTTGGGAAAACCTGTTCTTTATAGTTTATAGCAAACCTAAGTTGATCAATGCCAGCATAATGTACAACATTTTTGGCATAATTTTTGGGGAAGGTTATCTTATGGGCTGTGGTTAGCATAATGTACAACTTTTTTGCCACTGTATCTTTAGAGTTTAAACAAGTTTATTTGTTCTTTATACATCAAAATTGGGTAGCTATGGTGAAGTGAAGGAGAGGGTCAGCTTTCTTTAGTTTTGAGGTTTCTTTGTACATTAAGAGGTGTAGTTGTATATATTCTAGTTTATGTTTGGAAACCATTGTTTGAAGCACTGTGGCTGCCTTTTTTTTGTCGATAGGTTGTTTACAATTTTTTGTAGACTGCATCTTCTCTTTGCATTCCTTTTCTCATTAAAATGTTTTAGTTTTTTGATAAGAAAAGGTGGTTGGGATATATTTATTCTTGTACATGAGTACATCCATTTACAATACTATAGTTCATTTTCAGCTGCACTCTCCATTAGTCCATTTACATCCATTTTGAAGTTTACTTCTTGATACAAATCAAAGGACCAAAGACTTCAAAGTTATGGTATTGAACACACCATACATGCACCCCCAAAGCATTTAAATACATACACCATATGTGTGTTGCGCCTGTTGTGTGCTGCTGCTACAGCTATCTTTTTTGCTTTTTTTTTTTGCTCTTTTTTGCACTGTTTTACTAGTTTGTTGCACCTATTGTGTGCTGCTGCTGCAGCCTGTTGTGTGCTATCTTTTTTTCTTTGTTTTGTGTCTGTTGTGTGCTACTGCTACAGCTATTATTTTTGCTATTTGTTTGCTCTTTTTTGCTCTTTTTTGCCCTGTTGTGTGCTGCTGCTGCTGCAGCTATTATTTTTGCTCTTTTTTGCTATGTTTTGTGCATGTTGTGTGCTGCTGCTACAATTATCTTTTTTGCCCTTTTTTTTTGCTCTTTTTTGCTCTATTTTGCTAGTGTGGTTTAGTGTTATGTGCTACTGCTGTAGATATCTTCTTTGCTCTTCTTTGCTCTGTTTTGTTGGTGTGTTGCACCTGTTTTGTGCTGTTGTTGCAGCTTTCTTTTTTGCTCAGTTTTGCTGGTGTGTTACGGCTGTTGTAGTGTTGTGTGTTGCTGTTTTGCTCTCTTTTTTGCTATATTTTCTGGTTCTATTGTGTGTTGCAGCTGCTAGTTCTATTGTCTTTTAAAATTTATGTTTTATACTTTTATGTATGTTATAAAGTTGTTTATGGTTTGTGAATTGTGAATTAGGATTTTAATTTTATTTTTTTTAATGTTTTGATTTCAGATTTAACAAGAGTGCAGTGCCCAATAGTTCGGGTGCCTCCGATGCCAATTCCATGTTGAAACGAAAATTAAATGATATTGGGTGGGAGTTTGGCCAATTGATTGATGCAAAGAATTTGATAGAGTAAAATACAAGTTGTGTGGGAAGACATTTTCAGGGGGGGTATATAGATTGAAAGAACATGTTGGTCACATAAAGGGAAACGTGGCTTCGTGTTCGAGGTCAACAAAGGAGAATATTGATTCATTTAGAAAAGCCATTGAAGATGCCAAAAAGAAGAAGATAATGAAGAGAAAGGAAGAAAATGAGATAAGAGCAAGAGTGAATATTAGTGGCAGAGATGAATGTGAGGAAATTGAAGGGTTAGGAACACTGAAAGGGCCTAACTTTCTTAGCCCTATGGACAAATTCGCAAAGTCTATCGACTCTAGTTCCATTGGTGGTAGGTCTTTGCGACAACAAAACATTAATGAATCACTTTGTAAAGAGAGGACATCAATGGTGCAAGAATATGTGGCACAATGGGTGTATGAAAAGGGCATTCCTTTTAATGCCATTGACGGTGATAGCTTCAAAGCAATGGTTCAGGCGGTTGGTCTATTTGGACCGGGTTTCCAACCTCCAAGTCAATGGCAATTGAGGGAGACACTATTGAAGAAAATGGTTGATAAAACCCAAGTTGCCATCAAAAACCAAGAAGAATAGTGGAAACTTACTGGGTGTTCAATTATGATGGATACTTGGACGGATAGAAAAAGGAGGAGTATCATGAACTTGTGTGTGAATTGTAGGGAAGGAACCACTTTCCTTTCATCTAAGGAATGCTCTGACGAGGCACACACCGGTGAATATATTTTTCAGTATGTGTTAAAGGGAATTCAACAAGTTGGGCCCCATAATGTTGTTCAGATAGTCATCGACAATGCCTCTAACAATATGGCTGCGGCAAAGTTATTGAATGAGAAGATACCACATATTTTTTGGAGCTCGTGTGCCACTCACACCATTAACTTGATGCTTGAAAGTATCGGCAAACTACCAAAGTACAAGAAGTTTATTGATGCGGCCAAAACTTTCACAATCTTCGTTTATGCACATCATAAGACGTTGGCTTTAATGAGGAGTTTTACAAAAAGGAGGGATATAGTGAGGCCGGGATTCACTAGGTTTGCCTCCGCTTTCCTCAGCTTGGAAAGTTTGGTGGAGAAAAAGGATGGGTTGAGGCAAATGTTTACTAGCAGTGAATAGGAAAAGTGTAAATGGGCGAACACCGTTAAGGGGAGAGAGGCCTACTCAACTATGTTGAGCCTTAGTTTTTGGAATGGTATGAGCTTATGCATAAGGGTATTTGGTCCATTGGTGAAAGTGCTTCGATTGGTTGGTGATCGAAAGCCATCCTTGGCCTTTTTATATGGAGAGCTTTTACAAGCAAAGCTTGAGGTAAAAGAGGCATTGAATAATGTTGAACAACATATTTGCCCATCTTTGCTATTATTGATGAGAAATCCAAAGATCGGCTTGATACTCCACTACATTTGATGGCTTATCTATTAAATCCTTACTACTTTTATAAGGATTTATCCATTTTTGGTGATGATGTAATTTCTAACGGGTTTACTACATTTGCGGAGATGTTCTTTCCTAATAACATTGATATGCAAGATATCATTGTGAATATTGAGTTCACCAAGTATAGCAGGAAAGAGGGTTCTTTTGGAAAGCCATTGTTGGCAAAAGGATGTCTAAAGAATGATGACCATTACGATCCAGGTTAGAAAACTACACAATTACTCAATTCTTTTTATTATTCATAATTATATTAGTTTTTATTTTATAACTTATTCATCCTTTATTCTTTTTATGTAGTTCAATGGTGGAAATTGTATGGATCTCAAACACCTAACTTGTAAAAAGTAGCAATTAGGATCCTCTCATTAACTAGTAGTTCATCCGGATGGGAAAGGAATTGGAGCACTTTTGAGGGGGTAAGTCATAACTTATAAGTGACATATTTATATTCTATATTTTATAATTTATGCTATATTTATGTTTTATGTTTTATTATTTATTGATTTATGTAGATACATACGAAGAAAAGGAATAGACTAGATGTGGAGCGGATGAACAATCTAGTCTACGTCAAGTTTAATGTTGAATTGAAGAACAAGCACAAAAGGTTAAGAGAAAAGAGGAAGAAAGTTGCTAGAAGCAAGTGATGCTAGTAATGCACATGACTGGTTTGTTGATGAGGATGATGAAGAAGTAGATATTGGTTCAGAAGCAGATGATGATACAGATGAAGAAATTGAAGTTCAGTTTGAGTCCGATGAAGAGTGTGCCGATATCCTTAGAAGAGGAGACATAGACTAAGAAACTTATATACTTTCTTCATTTCTTGTTTTAAATTTTACATTTTGAATGTTGTTAACTTATTGATGTTTGTTAGAACTTAGAACTTACAATTTGTCATTTTGATTTGACTGCATCTTTATGTTTGGATTTGAATTGGTTTGTGATTGCATTTGGATAGGTGTTTGTGGATTTGAATTGGTTTATGATTGGATTTTGATTGTGGATTTGGATTGGTTTATAATTGGTTTATGATTTGGATTGGTTTATGATTGGATTTTGATTTACCAAGTATAGCAGGAAAGAATTTTCTTTGGATTTGTCATTTGATAATTGTAATTTGCTTGTAATTGTGTTTTCCTATTAATCCCCAATTAATCGCCGATTAAATGGCCTAGGTGCTAGGCACTAGGTCTCTGCTCGACTAACGCCTATCGCTTACTACAACACTGGTATGGATGTGTTCAAAACTGCCTCATTAAAACCTTTCCGGTAAAACCCAGTGGACAAAATTCGGTAAAAAGAAAAAAAGTAAAGTACACATATGTCCATTCAAAATTTTGCTCCCCCTGAATGAAGCTTCAATATCAATCTTGTAATTTACAAAGACGACGCATGCCAATTTCATATACCAATTTCTCAAAAGTTGATGTAGGCAATACTTTGGTAAACAGATCTGCCAATTATCTGTATTTGTTTAACATCAATTTGTCGGCTCTGTTGAAGTTCATGAGTATAGAAGAATTTAGGAGAAATATGTTTGGTTTTTTCTTCTTTGATATAGCCTTCTCTAATTTGAGCAATACAAGCCGCAGTATCTTCAAATATTGGTGTCGGCATTCCTGTAGATAATGAAAATCCACATGTATTTTGAATATGATAAATAACTGACCTTAGCCACACACGTTCTCAGCTTGATTCATGAAGTGTAAGGATCTCAGAATGATTAGAGGAGGTAGCAACAAGAGTTTGCTTTGTGGAGCGCTAGGAGATTGCTATGCCATTATAGGTAAGAACATGTCCCGTTTGTGAATGAGCTTTGTGGGGATCAGATAGATACTCGACATCAGCATAACCAAGTAAACCTGAAAATTTGTTAGATTTTGAAAAATATAACCCTAAATCTTTCGTTCCACAAAGATAACAAAAAAATGTTTAATCTCATTCCAATGTTTTCGAGTTAGTGTTGAACTGAATTTAGCAAGTAAATTTACTGAAAATGCAATATCTGGTCTAATATATTGTGCCAGATATAATAAAGCACCAATTGCATTAAAATATGGTATTTCATGACCAAGTATCTTTTCACCATCTTCAAGTGGTCGGAAGGGACCTTTCTTTGGATCAAGGGTTCTAACAATCATAGGGGTACTTAATGGGTGAGCATTGTCCATATGGAATCTTTTCGGAATCTTTTCAGAATCTTTTCAACATATGTTGATTGATGGATAAATATTCCGTTTGATTTATGTTCAATCTCTAGACCGAGACAATAGTTTATCTTTCCCAGGTCTTTCATTTTAGCAGTTTTCAGAAGCTCTCCAGGAGTTCCAATCAAATTCATATCATCAACATAAACTGCTATAATAGCAAATCCAGATTCTGATTTCTTTATGAAGAACATATGGGTGTATAATATAATTATTATACCCTTATTTTAAATATATTTTCTTTCAATAATATTTACAAAGATAACATATTTCGTATATATAATATCAAATGAAATAGTACATATGATATAAATGTTAAATTAATTGTTTTCAAATAATTTTTTCTTTAAAAAGCAAACAAGTTAATATTATATTAAGAGGAGAGAAAAAAAAAATGTTATTCAGGTTTTAGTTTTCAGTCCCAATTCAGTCTTAAATAAAATTCAGGATTGTTTAGTCTCCAGACAAAAAAACAAACGACCGCTAACTTATGTTTTGTCGAATGTCATGTAGTATTCAAATCAGAGACAACTCAAGTTAAATCTATGGATGATACTATGGTCATGGAGTCAACGATTAATTTGATTTAAAAAGTGGATGAGTTACTGTATAGAGTAATACTATACAACCCAAATACTTAACCTAAACTTTAACCCAAATAATGTGATAAATAACTTATCATCACCACACACAGTGATTAATGAAAAAACTACTTACTATATCATTTGGGTTGAAATTTGAGATAAATTTAGATTATCTAGTATTAGTGTACTATATATTATTAGAGTTGTCATTGAGTTTGTGAAACACAAAAAAATGTTTTAGAGTCCATGTGAACAAAAGAGGAGATAAATAACATTGGATTCTAGAAAGATGGTCTATAGTGTAATTAATTAGATTCTTTTTTGTACTATTAAGGGGGAATTGTCTTTTAGTCCCCATAGTTTGTCTTAATCTACGTTTAGTCCACGGTTTTTTGGAATTGTAATTTTTAGTTCTTCTGTGACAGAATCCGTCAAAAGACGACGGATTCTGTCATGTCAAACTTATTAAATGACCATAATGCCCCTAAAGGTTGCTGATACCGTTGAAAAGACCGTTTTACCTTTAATTAAAAATTAAAAAACTCAAAATTAAAAATAGATTTAATAATATATATATATAACAGATTTTAAAAAAATAAAAATAAAAATTAAATAAATAAATAAAACAAAACAAAAAATATATATATATTACCATCAAATTTTACTTAAAAAAAAAAAATAAAAAAAAATAAAATAAAAAAAAAAAAAAAAAAAAACCCTATGATTATCAAATTAAAGGAAACAATTTCACTGTACCGATTAAAAAAACCCCAAACACCCAGTCAATCTCTATGATTATCATCCACATCTCCCAAACCCTAGCCACCCACAAACACACCACCAACCCCACCATCAACCACCACCACTGTCAACCACCCCCAAACACCCACAGTCAATATCTCCTAATCTCCTCCTCATCGTTTCTCTTTGTATTTTCTCACCGTTTCTCTTTTTTCTTCCCCTCCCATCTCTCTCTCTCTCTCTCTCTCTCTCTCTCATCTCTAATTGTTTTGGTTGGCGCCGATGAGGAATGAAGGCCGATCTCCTCTACCGAGAGTAGATCGGCGGTGGGTTGGATTTTAGACTATTGGTGGTTATGAGTTTGGATTTTGTTTGGCTGGCGAAATGGTGGTGCTTCCCGTATCTTGGCCGTCGGTGAGATTGACTCTCCCTTTTCGTTGGCGTTAGTGGTGGTCTTCTAGGTGTGAGGCTATGTATGTGTTTGGGACTGGGTTTGAGGAGAGTGGTGATGGTGATGCAGATTTTGGTGTTTGGGGGCTCGGTTTGTGTTTGTGGTTGTTGAAATTGAATTGATTTGTGCATTTAGGGGGATTGAAATCAGTTTGGTGGTGGACCTTGCAGCTGGATGAGTGGTGGTGAGTGGAGGAGACAGTGGGGGACGAAGGTTTGGAGGCTCCTATCTCTGAATTTCTAGCAACTGGGATCAGCAATTCTCGATCTCTGTCTGTCTCTGGGCAACATCTTTCTCACTTCTTGCTATTAGATTCGTGTTCAGGTTTTAGGTATCAGATTCTAGATTTCACTCTTCCAGATTTCAATATTCTTTTTTATTTTTTTTATTTTAGTTTTGTAAATTGTTTTTGTATATTTTATTAATTATTTTAAAATTTAATTATTATTTAATGTTTTGATAATAATAATAATTGTTTAATTTAATAATACTTATTTGTTTTTTTAATTAATTTGTAAATTACTATTATACCCTTTGGTTATATAAGATTCTATGACATTTGATGTTATTTTACCCTTTTACCCTCATTGACTTTACGGAACCCTAACAGAATTAGACGGTAGGGACTAAAATACGTATTGTCAAATAAAGGATGAACTAAAATTTACAATACCAAAAAACTATGGACTACGCAAATTAAGGTAAACTACAGGGACTAAAATATCATTTTCCCTATTATTAATGAGTAATTAAGAGAGAGTAATGTTAGGCTTCCCAAATTTTTTCTCAAATTCCTTCCTAAATATTGTTGGCACGTGAGATGTCAACATCACATCACTTACCACATAATCTCATAATTTATAAGATGTTGACACCTCACGTGCCAACACCATTTGAGAAGAAATCTGGGAAGCCTAGCATTACTCATTAGCAAAATAAAGTATAAAAAGATATTGAATGGATTGCAAATAATATCACTCATCTTTTTAAACCTCCATTGGGTAGCAATCAGACAATCCACCATTGAATGTTTCCTTGGTGAAAATATGATTAAAAGGTTAGGTTAGAAACGAGATGAGATTGGACTAATGATATATTCCTTACAACCAAATCATGAGATTATGGGTTTGAGTAACACCCACTTTCCTAAATCTCGAAATATTTGTAAAATGTAATAGTTCGAAACAAAATGCTTAGGTTGGATGGTAAGCATCGTAGAAGATATATTGATCTCTATTCAAGCATGGTATTGAAACCGAAAGACAAGTTATTGCCATTGGTTTCTTCCATTTCAACAACAGCCCCCGTCTGTCACACAAAATCTTGCAAAATAATCAATAGGGTAAATTACACTACACCCCTTGAGATTTGACTTTAAGACACATAGATGGAAAAATTTCGTTATTCTACACTAACACCCCTATTTGACCATGGCAAGTTTCAAAATGCCCTTGTGTGTCAGTGTTAAAAAACTTTTATTTTTTATTATTATATAAGGGCATTTTCGACAATACAGGGGTGTTAGTGTAGAATAATGAAACTTTTCCATCTTAATGTCTTAAGCCCAAAACTCAAAGAGTGCAGTGTAATTTACCCTAATCAATTACCCTAATTAGTTTCTTCAAAACATCCTGAGGTTTGACCAATTTTTTAAATCAATAAATTTCATCGAGATTATCCCATTAGCACCCCTTTCTATATTATAATAAACAAGACTATATGATGTTGGTCTGGTGGTAAACCTCTCACATTTGCACCATAAAGTTACGGGTTTGAGTCCTCCCCCTCCCCAAAAAACCCTGAATTTATATAATAGTATAATACTTCAAAAAAAATATATTACAATGAACAACTTTAATGAAGTTTCATGAAATTTAAAATGTTTTATGATATTTTTTGTATGCACAAAAGAAAAATAATATATACATTCTGAAGATTTGTTGGATATGAGAATTATTTTTTCCGATATTTCCCCATTTTTTAAGTGATTTATCTTCAAAAGGTTGGAGATAAATAGTTATTATGATCGAAACCTTTTCAAAAAAATTTCTCAAATATATTTAATTCATTTTTTATCATCTATGCAAAACTCCACATAAAATTTAATAAATATCATTAAAAACTTTCATCAAAAGCACATAAAGTAAACAATTAAAAACTCATTGGAATACACACACACATATATATATATACAATCTTTCTATTGTCAGTTTATCCTGACAATAAATATATCAAGACGACGAATGAGACCACAGATTATGGAGAAGTTTTGACAAATGCATACATTTTGAGTCAAAGTATATAACTATTATGGTCCACATTCTTTGTAATACAGATTTTCTATTATCAGTTCGTCCTGACAATAAATATATCAGGACAAAGAATGTAGACCACTAGACTTACATACTTTGACTCAAAGTATATGCACTTATCAAAACTTTTCTATAATTATAGGTCCACATTCGTTGTCCTGATGTGTGTGTTTGTGTGTGTGTGTGTGTAAATAAGGACTAATTGCACAAACCTCCCTACCATAAGTTGACTTCAGTTCAACTTAACCATTGACCAAACTTTTAGAGTTAAATGACTTGAATGCCCACATTTGTATTATTTTATTACCTAAAATAAATAATTAAACAAATATTATCTAATATGAAAAAAAAAAATTAATTTTTTTTTAAAAAAGATGAAGATAATGTTGTTATTTTTTTGATATTTATCACCCATTTTTTATCTACATTTATCACTACCCATTTTCAACTAAACAGAAAACCATCATCATCCAAGCATCATCATCCGAGCTTTTATTTTTATATTTTCTAAGTTCAACACCCATTTTAAACAAAAGAAAAAAAAAATCATCCACAATTGAGTTTTTTTTTTTTTTAGATTCATCACCCATTAAAAAAAAAAAAAAAAGGTCCATGAAGAATTTTTATGAAAAATGGGTGATAAATATCGAAAAAAATAACAACATTATTGTCATCATTTTTATTAAAATTTTAAATTTTTATTATATATTAGATAATATTTGTTTAATTATTTATTTTAGGTAATAAAATAATACAAATGGGGGCATTCAAGTCATTTAACCCTAAAATTTTGGTCAATGGTTAAGTTTAACGGAAGTCAACTTACGGTAGGGGAGGTTTGTGTAATTTTAAGTAAAATGTCCACCTAGCTGTAATTAGACCCAAATTTAGGGGAGGTTTGTGTAATTTTAAGTAAAATGTCCACCTAGCTGTAATTAGACCCAAATTCAGGGGAGGTTTATGCAATTAGTCCTATATATAATTCAGATTAGAGAGGGCTATACCTCTAAATCCTCATTGAATTTTATTTTCCCACTAGAGGGGGCTCGAAAATAATCTACAGGACCCCCTGAAAATACTCTGCCGGTTTAATATCACTAAAAGCATTTATAAATAAATAATCACAAATACAATAAGATTATTGTTAATATTTTATTCAGATAAAACAAAAACGCTTACTGGGAACAAACTAAAGCCTTGTTTGGGATAGCTTTTAGGCTAGGAAGCTCTTTTGAGACCCAAAAGCCACTTTTGGGGCTGTTTGGGTAAAAGAGAAGAAGAGCTTCTTAACCTTAGAAGCTGTTTTACAAGAAGCATCATCATAGGTGTTTCTCTTGGTAGGGCTTCTAGGAACCCAAATGAACAGTTAAATGAAACTTTTATATTGCCAATTTTACCCTTATCGGTATAAATAACAAACCAATAATTCTAATTTTATCAAGAAACCAATTCCAATTGAAAGGGCTCCTCACCATCTCTCTCTCATCTCTCTCACCAAAAATTCAACAAAATTAAACCCAGAAATTAAACATATATCTCTGAAACTCCATCATCCACAGACCCTCGCCGCCACAAAACCCCACAAATCCAGTTTCCCTCACCGCGGTGGTGATTGAGAAAGAAGAGCAATCAATTTGCATTGCAACGACGGGATTGATTCGGAGTTGGGTCTGAATCACAACGACGAGTTGATTTGCAACTGGGTCTGAATCACGGCGACGAGGGAGATCGATTCGAAGCTGATATGAATCATGACAATGGCAGATTAATTCCTTCTGAATCGTGGCGGCGGATCGTAGCTAAGAGAGAGTTTGAGTTTTGTTTGTGGTGGTTCAATTTTGGTGATAGGGGGGTTTTCTGGGTTCGATTTTGGTTGTGGAAGGGGTTTCAATTGAATTAAAATTGTAGACAAAAAAAACATATAGGAAGAGGAAAAGAAGAAAATCCAAGCGAGGGAAAAGGGAAAAAAATACAAATTCGTTTTTTATGTAAATTTGTTTATGATTCTACTTTGGATTGGTTATAGATGGTGGAATTTTTTTCTAGAAATTTTTATGGTTTGTATTGAATTTTTGTAACTGTTTTGGTTAACAGTAGATAAATAAACCAATCTTATCTCCATTTCGACCAATCTATGAATTTATTTTATTTTTTTTTTGAAAAAGAATTTTTTTTTTTCCTTGTTAAGGGAAATATAATAGAAAAATATTAAATTATATAATATAATAAACTTTTATTAAAAAATACATATATACTATTTACTCAAATTAAAATACAAATGTCAAAATATTTCAACCAAACAAATTCTAAAGGGTAAAAATATCAGATTATAGTTATAAGAGCTTTTAAAATATTTCAATCAAACAATCTTAAAAGCTCTTTTAAATACAAAGGCTATTTTGAAATTTACAATCCAAACGAAAATTGAGAAGCCAGGGTGGTGTTTGGATATGTTTTTAAAAACTGTTTTGTTATTAAAAACAAAAAACAACTAGAATGTTGTTTGGTTGAGCATTTTACAAAATTGTTTTTAAAAACGAAAAACAACTTTTTAAAAATTATAATTAAAAAGTTAAAAACAACTTTTTATTGTTTTCTATTGTTTTGAAAACAAGTTTTCAAAATAAACCATAACTTTTCCCTCTAAACAACTATTTCACTCATTTTAAAAACAATCGGTAAACACTTTTACATCATTTTCCGTTTCAAAAAAACTACTTTTAAAAAATACTACCAAACATATTACGTTTTTAAAAACATCATTTTTAAAACATGATTTCCATTTTAAAAAAAAGTTTTTAAAAACACCATTTTAAAAACGATACCAAACGCACCCTAAGGCTTTTACTTCTCTTCTTCTACTAACAAAAGTCAAAAGTAAAAGTTATCCCAAACAGGCCTTAAGTAGATTAAGTGCATGTTTGGTTGAGCTTTCTACTGGCTCAAAAGGTTTACCAACGTCTATTTGGGTTTTTTGGAGTTGTTTGGTTAAACTTTTAAGATTGTCTATTTTAAATTGAGTAGAGGCTAATAAAGTTCAAACCTCTACTAAGCAAAAGCCCATGGGGAGGTGCTTCTTCAAATATATCTTTTTTTTTTAAAAGTCTACCAACCAAATATCTATGATTTTTTTTTCAAAAACTCTATTTCTAATAGATCTAATACAAGTAGATCTTTTACCGATAGAGGTTTTTCAAAAACCCAACCAAACAAGCTCTAAGTTTTTCACAAAGAAACCTGATAAATACGAAGGCAATTTCAGACACATGTAATCTATAAAACAAGATAATACCACACAACTTGATCCCAAATAAATTTTTGAGCCGTCTATTACATCATATAAAACCGTCTCAAAATATATTCTTAGATGAATATCAAAATAGTCTCAAAACATTTAACTATGGATTGTGATGATAGTATTTCCTCATATAAAACCGTCTCAAAACATATTCTTAAGATCCGGAACTAGGTGAATATCAGTCGGTATCAAAAGATTTAACTATGGATTGTGATGATTGTATGGTCAAAGTCTACGTCGACTGGGTTTTTCATTACCTTGTACAAATTAAAGGTTAGTGTTGGTTGCATTCTCCGAGTGATGAGGGGAGTACTTGCTCATCAACTGATCCAATTCCTTGCTAAACTCAACCTCCAACGCAACTTCTTCCTTCAGATGCTTCTGCCTCATCGCACACTTTCTCTCTTCCTGTGCTTTGATCAAATTGTCCCTTTCATTTGCATATTCTTCAACTTCTTTCTCTTGACTCTCTATGAATTTTTCAATTTTCTCCTCAGCCCTGCACCCATATAGTGAAATACTTAAACAAGAATAAAAGCAACAAACAAAAAAACAGCATTTCATTCTATCTCTCTTACCTCTGCAAATATTCCGCACTAGGTGAAGTATTTGCAATTGACTGCTTGACCTTATTTCGTTCCAGTTGTTGAAGCTTCTCAAAATCCTCTTCCTTTTCATTCCTAGCTTCATGAATCATTTTGATCCGGTCCTTGAAAAATTCTTCTTGATAGTTCATCTAGCAAAGAAAAAAAAAAACAAAAATTGCCACAATATAAATTACATCCACAACTAGGGAGAGTGAACAAAAAAGTAAAAAACAGCACACTCCCTTCATATATAATTCATGAAAATCAACTGAAACTACTCCAATATAATCAAGATAGACTACCATGCAATGAATATAACAAGTCAGATTTGAAGAATTCAGTGCCAGTAATCCATCATACCTCTTCCTTGTTCTGTTCATGTTGCATTTTAGTTCTCTGTCTTACTATACGATTTTCCTCCATCGTCTTTCGCAACTTCTCACTCATAAATTGAAAAGATTCTTGGAGAGCTTTTGTATGTTTTTGTTCTTTAACAACCCTGTTCTTTAAGTAGACAAGCTGCTGGTTGTCCTCACTCATTTGCTTGATTTGGTTCACAACCATCTCTTGGTGTGATCGCATCTCAAATTTCAGCTTTGCTTTGCCTAATAAATTTTAGAGCATGTCAATCACAACTACATATCATTCTAACGAAATTCTAAATGTGTAGAAAAATGAAAGATCTAAATGAAGTCCACATCAATCTAACCAAAACCTTCACTTTTATACAAGTTTGAGCACAAGGAAGAGAGATGGAGAACGAGAGAGAACCTTGGGAATGCTGGTTGAAACTATCCATGTCTTCCTTCACCGCCATATAACCATAAAGCTGGCGCTTGCCACCTGAATGGAATAAGACCCTCTTATGACGATCCCAAGCATTCCTATCCGTTCCTTGATCTACAAAATGCTTGTGTAGACGTTCAGCTTCTAAATAGCCCCTTGCAGAGCTCTCAAAAATCAGAACACTCATTCCACGATGGCCCTGTGGACCATAAGAGTGTCGAGCCCTCACTGCATTATATGGCTCGAAGTAATCAAGAAGTTCTTGATTGCCCATTCCAATCCACTACATCCAGTTCAACAAAATAACAGAGTTATACAGCAGTAATCCAGAAAATACATAACGTTAATGACAACAAAATCAAGCTACATTTGTGACCAAAACATAATTTAAAAGTAAAGTGCACTCTACCATCACCTCTATACAGAAGCAAATAACTATGACTATACCTTTTCATTCTCGTCCTTATCATGCTTTGTGTTCATAATGATGACCATTGGAGGCCAAACTATCTCATGATCTTTTTCCTCTTCTTTCAAACCTTTCCATTTACCAAACATTTCACCTGGTGGAATAACTGAAGTTCCACGCCTGCGCAACTCCTCATCTAATAGCTCAGCAAGTTCGCGATGGAGCATCACCCTCTTAGCCCCTTTTGTTTTTGCATGTGTCATCAAAGGCTGCAGGCCCCGGTACCAGTCAATAGCACCTGGACCCCCTTGGCATGCTGGACAGTGCCACTGCCTTGCCGGTTCATTTATCTCCTCAACACTCAAGCTATCCAAACTTTCAAAGAATTTGCTGAACCATCTACTCCTTTTGCGAGTTTCAAGGCTCTTCTGACTTGTGTCTGAATCGAAGTCATCACTTAGAAGCTCATCATCAGAATCTTCAACAGCATCAGAATCATCTCCATTCTCATCATCATAATCATCACCGCCAACTCTGTCCTTATGGTCCTCAACATCATTATTGTCTTTTTTCTGGCACTCTTCTGAACCTTTGGATTGAGAAGAACCAGCTCTAGATTGCCAATTCCACCCATGTTCTAAAGGAGGGCGAATCCCAGGCTGTGCGACTATGTAGTTTTTCTCTGGCCCCTTGCTTGTCAGTTGAGGTCTCGCATTCCCTCTGCCAGCCGGTATCTTGGAATCAGCAGTTTGTCCTGGCCAGGTACTTCCAGAAGCCCTTCCTGAGACATTATTGCCTCGCATGCCTGGTTTCTGAGCAGCATCCAGATGTCCCCGTGCTATATTACTAGGATTTTGAGAACCCCAAGGTTTGGCAGCATTGCTCCCAGCTCTGTTTTTGGACTTCTTTGCATAAACCTCCCACCCACCATCATCTTGAGCAGAATCCATGCTTAAATCTGTTACAGAATGAGTCAACTGCTCAACATGCGGGTTAGATATTTCAGATACATTTTTCGCCTTCGATGACAGGCTATTACTAGCACCAGCAGCAAAAGGCTTTCCACCTCCTCTTCTAGAACTCATCCTTGTGAACTCCTGTTACATCATTGTTCAAGGAAACACATTCTGTCAAGTTTAACTAATTTACAGTGATGAATAGAAACCAGAGAGAGAGAGAGAGAACCCTAACACAAATGTGAGGTAAACATTCATACAACACACATAGGAAGCAAGATGAAGAGAAGTGAACATTGGAACATATCATCAAAGACACCCATTCCATTTTGAACTGTCATTTAGCACCAACAAGAAAATGTAGGATTGAAGGGGACTTATATATGATTTTGAAGGTCTTTATAACAATCAATTTTCTGTATTGAGAGCTTGAACATGACTAGCAAAACACTATTCCCAACAATGATTTAAAAAGAGTCCAATTATTCAACTTACATGCCTGAATTCAGCTACAGCCATTAAGATAGAACAAAGAGACTTGATATTTTGAGGTAAACATGTCACATAAACATCATAAGAGAATGCTCATCTAAGTAAATATCTCATACTGTAAAATTAATTATTTTTTGATAGACAAATTACAATATATATATATATATATATTTGGGCTAGGCACTGTGACTAGATGCTCAGTGACTCTGCGAGACCGGGTGCTTAATCGAGCCCACCGCCCAACCAACGCCTAGCAATTATTAGAACACTGAGCTTAAGAAGCAAAATAACTCCAATGAAATAACGGAAAACCAATTCTGAGGACACCAAGAAGATGAGATTCCAGAAGCAACATTACAGTCAGGGATAAGGGTTTGAAATCAGTATTAAAAGTCTGGCTGAAAGTAAGTAAAACCATTTCCGATAATTATGGAAAAATCCAATTACTCAGAACAAAAATCCGCAGTTTGAGAGAGATGATGACCAGATTAGAGGAAAACCCGTATATGTATGTGTCTGTGTAATAAGTTTTCACCTCAAGCATACAAGATTTGGGAGTCAAATTTCCCAATACACTATATTATAAGATAAAAATAACCCCTAGCCTAATATTTCCACTTGGAGACATCGACGAACAACATAAAAATCAGTGACGGGCCAGAATAAATATATTATTTCACATTTCGCTAATAAGAGCATATAATCACAGCCGATAAACACGAAAATAAGCTAATAAACATCAAGAAAAAAACCAAAGCAGCTATGGACATGAAAATGACAGATCTAAAACCTTGTACAATAAAGAGACATCACATAAGCGCCTTTCTAGACATTGAATATACAAACTTTAGCTAACAAAAATTTCGAATATCAACTAATTTTACCTCCGATTTCGCAGCTAAGCTCTGTGATATCTCACTATGACGCCTGTACAGACCAAAAAAAAAAACGTACACAATAGACAGTTAAGGATGAAGTTCCATGGTAGAAAAACAAACGAGTAAGGATCGAGGGAGATAATAACCAGAAATGCCGGCGATTGTAGCAGGAAGAAGCGGCGGTTGAAGTTCACGCGCCTAGAGTAGCAGAGAGAGTAAACCTAGACAGTGGAGTGTCTGCGAAGAAGAGAGAAGGAAAGAGAAATGACGTGAGACGGAAGTTACTAGAATTGTGCTATTTTATATTTAGGTCTTCCTTGGTCTTTTTGACTCCGGATTCCAAATTATATTCCAATTTGATTTTTTTTTTAAGAGCTATCTTTCACAGTTTCACCTACAATATATTTCTGATTCTCTATCTCTAAAATAGTGTTTTAAAAGGAATATTCCTTTCAGATTCCATCTCTAAAAAATTTTCATTCCCATCGCACTCTATCCTTATCTCTATATCTCTATCTCTATCTTTATCCCTATTTTTATTTATATCTTCAAATAACTTATACTTTTATTATTATTTTTTACTTTCTTTAATAAATTATTGTTCAACTAAGGGTGGGTGTATTCAATTAGGATTCTTTGGGACATTTAAAGACATTATAAATCCTGCTGTATTCAATTAGGACATTTAAAGACTTTAAAAGAGTCTATATAAATCCAGTGGTATTCAATTAGGATTTCTATGGACTTTTAAAGAATCCTTCCAAATCTGGGTGTATTGAATTGAGACTTTAAAAATGTCTACAAGAATCAAGGTGTATTCAATTAGGACTAGATTTTAAAGGATTTTCTTAGGTCATGGATTTTGGTGGATTTTAGTGGACTTGATAGTGGGAAATATAAATATCAAATGTCATAACATGTCCAGCCTTCTCCCCAAAGATTTTGGTGGATTTTGCTCTCTCTCTCTCTCTCTCTCTCTCTCTAAACAAAAATATGTTGCTTCTTCTCACTTCTTCTCTGCTCAAATAATCATGATCGATGATCTTCCCTTGCTGATTTTTTTGACTGTAATCTTTTACCCAAAAAAAAAAAAAAAAAAAAAAAACCAAAGCACATTCCACTACCACGATTAACGCCTTTTTTTTTTCTTTCTTTTTGTGAGCTACACACTGGCAAGTGGCAACACATACAAGCAAAAAAGTTGATTTTTTTTTAAAAAAAAAAAAATTTATTTGTCTATATTTTGCCTTTTATACATGTTCTATGCATTTAACTTACCTTTATTTTTATTTTTATTTTTTATTTTCTTTTATTATTTTAATATACCACTTTAAAATAAAATTAGCTTAAACCCCAACTCATCTTGATGATTTATGTATTTAAGAGTTATAATTTTTTTTTGAAAACAATAAATTCAATAACAAATTTTTAAATAATAATAAAGTTGATTGAACTTACTAGAGGGGTGTATATACAGCTTTTAAGAGGTGCAAATATCATCACTCTTCTCCATTTATAATAGAAGTCAGAGATAACAAATTCATGAAAGTCCATGGATGATTGGATGTCTAAACAAATCCATAACAATCTAAGATAGATGTCTAAACAAATCCATAAAAGTCTGAGATAAATGTCTAAACAAATCAATGAAAATCCATGTGGATTTATAAAAGTCCGTAAAAATCCATGAAAATCCGTCACTTAAAAAATGTCTTTAAATGTCCTTAAGAATCCTAATTGAATACACCCCTCTAAATTTTAACAAATATTATTTATAATAACATTTGTAATTATTTTTTTACCTTTTTAAAAAATATAATGTTTTATTAGTGCATGAATTTATAATAACTAATATTTAGGTTCTAACATATTTCAACTAATTTTCTCAACCTATTTATTTCTTTGCTAATATTTTTCAACTAATTTTCCCAACCCACTTATTTCTTTTCTAACTTTTTCAATCAAAATTTTTTTAATCTAATTTTTTAATCCAACCTACATGTTTTATTTGTTGCCTTATCAAACTTTCGGAAAAGTATGGTGAACTCCAAGTGTTACAAGCTCAAAATGAGGCAACAAAATTAGAGATTTTACATGAACGTGAAGCGATTCGATATAAACGTAAAGAAAATAAAATTATATTGATATATTAAAAATCCCGATGAACGTGGATTTTTTTTGAAGGAAAAAGATGGAAATTTTAGAAGAAAAAAAACACTCACAATTTCTAAATACAGGGTGGATCATTTTCGAGTGCATATGAAAGTCATTTGGATGACCTTCCAAAATATTAATGTATTTGGGCATTATAATATGTTATGTTGTTATTATTTAAGTTTTTTTTTTTTATCCTTATTTTAATATTTTTATGTTATTGTAATTTTTAATATTAATATTTTTATTTCAATACTATGTTTCGGTTTTTATTGTGTTACTAACTTATAATTATTAATATGTAATAAGAGATTTTTTTTAGAGAAAATTATAACAAAATAATAAAATAAATAACAAATGATAACGTATGGTAAATAAAAAATTATTAATTAATATTCAATATTGTACTCATTTTAAAGATCTAAATGAGATATTTCTAATGGCATAATTTTTATGTTAATAAAATTTATAAGTTAAAATTTATTATACATTAATTGAATTTATTGAAAAAGATAAAAGGATATAAATAGAATATAAAATGTTAATAAGTGAGTTAAGAGTATGAGATTTGGGTATTCTAAAAATTTAGAGTATTAATCTTAGAAACTCTTATGACTTTTAATGACTTTTATGGAATTAAAAAATTTAGGTATATTATATCAAAAAAAAAAAAAAAAAATTAGGTGTATTCAATGTAGACTTTTAATGACTCTATAAAAGTCATGGGGTATTTAATACAGACTTTTATAGACTTTTATAAAATCTTTAAAAGTCATGTGGTATTCAATCAAGATTTTTTAACTATGAAAGTTAGAAGGTATTTAAAATCTCAATAACTTTTAACGACTTTTAGTTATAACAAATCTTACAATTTGTCTTCCATTCTTACCAAAGACTTTGAATGACTTAAAAAATATATATATATCGAAAGAATTTCACTTTAAAAAAAAGACATAAAACTCTTTGAAAAATATCAACCACCAAACGTATGTTCTATTTTCAAATAAAAGAGCACACTCATCCTTAACAAATTTCATAAATAAAATAAAAAATAACTTTAATTATTATTTTTTTACATTACAAAATATTACATTTTATTTATAAAAAAAAAAAAAAAATGTTAGAAATGACATTGTAGAGTATTGGGCCTTGACCCATAACCTTTATCCAAGTAATTATCATCGAATAACTTTAAAATGAATAAACATTAAAAACATACAAACATTAACGATCTATAACCAAAAAAAAAAAAATCCCAAAAAATAATATAAAACAACTCTTCATTAGCTATGCAATTAAAGATGAGAGATTTCATATTTTTTTACCTATATTTTCAAAGCAACTAAACAACACTGAAATAAATCAAATGAACTTCATTTATGTAAAATAAAAATAATAAAAGATAAAAACCACTACTTAACTATGTCAATATAACACAATCAAAGTCGCATATGAGCGTGACTCCATGTAATTATGATCAATATCAAAATACTCACTTTTAGGCATGGGTCTTATTCAACAACTATGTACGGTTTTTATGTTTCATCATTAGTAACTTGAATGAATTTTTGGTAGATATTTTATACTCATTGTCATAATTTCATAGAGACATTGTCATACTTTCGTAGAGACATGTAAACGTTAATGTTATTGTCTGTTTACTATATTTATTCTAAAAGAAAATTTATAATATTTTCAAAACCATACATTAACTTGTTGGGCTTGAAAATAAAAACTCCAACAAATTCATTAATTTATTGTGTAACCTAATACCGATCAATTTTTTTTGAAATATTACATAAATTTGGAGTTTTTGACTTTTTTGGGGAAGGAGAGGACTTGAACCCTAGACCTCATGGCGTATATGTGAGGCTTATACCACTTGACCAACATCATCCTGTTAAAAACCGATCAATTTAACTTATTATCTTTTTTTATTATTATTATTTTTAGTAATTGATAATTTGATTTTATTTAAGAATAAAAAATCAGAATAAACTTTAAATTAAGAAAAAAAAAAATTAAAAATAAAAATATATTACACAAATTAATATAAACAAGCATAATACAATGCAATTATAAGTTTATAACTAAGGGTGACAATTGCAAGCCTATAGGGACTTAATTCAGCTAATAGAAGGATGAACTTGGGGCTTGGGTAAATGAATCCTAAGCCAGTAGCTCGAATCCTACAAATGGCAAAAAACTTCAAAATTAAAAATAAAAATTCATGGTCTAGGTGGATAGATAGTGTCAAAAAAAAAAAAAAAAAAGGTAACAATTGTTGACATGACATGATATTTATGAGTTTAGATTAGATCTTGTTGGGTTTAGTTCACTAATGGATCAACACATTAGACTCATTAAGTAAATGGGTCGTGTTTGGGTTGAAAGTTGAAACTCTCTTAACATGTTAACCCATTTAACAAGATTAAATGTCAAAAATAAATATATAATTTATAATTATATATAGATAAATAAGTATTATGTGTTATGAAATATATAAAATAAATAAGAACACAATAGAATAAATATAAAATAAGAAAAGAGAGAAAATAGTAGTCCAAGATAGAAGAGATCATTTTGGCCCCGTTTGGTGCACGGGATTGGATTGGATTATTTCATGGGATTGGATTGGATTAAGATGAGACTGGGATTAAATGGGACTGGACTGGACTGGACTGGATTGGACTGGACTGGATGAATACTATACTGTGTTTGGGGAAACATTGGACTGGACCGAATTAATATTGTGTTTTGTTTGGTGAAACATGAGATTGGTCTAAATATAATAAAGTTTTTAATTTGATAATATTTTAAAATTGAATAATAAACATGAGATTTTTTTTTCTTCAAGAGAGATCTTCGTCTTCTTCCTTCTAGAAAGAAAAAAAAAATCAACAATTCTTCAACCATTATTAACAACATCAGTTTTTAAAGGAAAAAATTAAGAAAAATTGGAAACCCATATATTCTTCAATCATAAAATCATATATTCTTCATATATTCATATATATGGAAGCTCAAGATCTGAAAACTCATTCATATTTTCATAAACTCAAGATCTGAAAGCTCCTATATTCATATTCTTCTTTCTCAATCATCAGCATCAATTAAGAAAATCAATGAAAAATTAAAGAAAAATAAATGTATTTTGTCAAGAGATTTGAGATCTCATATCCATCTTCTTCTTTCTTATAGGAGAAAAAATCAAAGAAAAACAATGAAATAATAAAGATGAAGAAGACGAAGGCGGCGGCGGTGGCGGCGGAAGGAGAAGAAGATGAAGGCCGCGGCGGCGGAAGGAGATGAAGACGAAGGTGGAAGGAGAAGGAGAGGTTGAAGAAAGAGAGAGAGAGGAAGAAGAAATTTGGGTTTGGTTTTAGAGAGTGAGAGCAATCGTTGGAAGAGAGAGGAAACAAAGGAAAATAAATGAAGAAAATGAATTAAATAGGTGGGGTCCACATGGTAATTAGTCCTAGGACAAATAGAGATGGGGTGGGAGGTGGGTATATTTTATCCCATGATCATGTGACTATTTTGATGTTAGGATTAATAGTCCAATGCTTCAAACTCTCACCAAACGCAAGACTGGGACTAAATTAGTCCAATCCCAGTCCAAACCCACGTGCCAAACAGACCCTTTATTCCTCAATACTTCTCAAGTTACAAACATAAAGATGAAGACTCATATTTATAGCCTTACAAATCTTTACAATCATAACTTATACAATAATGGATATAAATTACAACATAAATTGACCATAAATCATTTGGGTGTTACAAGAGAAGTTAGGAAGATGATAAGCTTGATTTCTTAATGTGGACATCCACTCACATTAAACATTGAATAATGTTTTCATAACACTCCCCCTTGGATGTCCATCGTATAGAGAATATGCCTCGTTAAAACATTTGCTAGTAAAAACCCAATGTGATTAAAAAACTAACAGAGGAAAAAGAGTACAATATTCATCTACATATCAAATTAACCTTTGAAGGTATTTGGGGTACAAAATTACCTCGTTAAAACCTTACTAGGAAAACCCTATGAGATAAAAATCTAGTGAAGGAAAAAGAGTACAGTATGTAAAATTTTCTCCAAAATCAGTATTTCCCCTTGATAAAGCGATAAATACGCTCCCCCTCATTTTGACATGGAAGCTTCAATATTTTGCAAAGATATTGCATCCCGATATTATGTACCAAGATTTTGTTTGTTGCAATTGGTAGTGTATTTTATAAATAAATCTACAAGATTGAAAATTTGTGCGTATTTTTTTTATCACCACCTTTTTGGAGATCATATATAAAGAACTTTAATAAAATCGATTTTTGATTTGGTCTAACTTGTTATATACGACATCATGTTGTTTTATTATAAAAACACAAGTTGAACTTATATTTGGTACTTCAGGACCTAAAGTTCCTTAATAACAAGAGGAGATCATACACCACTTTAATTTGTGGAATAAACATCGAGGAATCCATTCGATATATTTTATCCATGGAAAAGTACTTCAGGACATTTTCCTTATATATGTTGATTCATGTTAATACAAAATGCATTAACTAATAATAAATTATTTTCCAAGATTTTCCATCTTAAAAATTATTCCCCTGATATATATAATTTATAAACTTAGCATAATTTTTACTAAGCTTTACACAATCAACATATAATTATTTTAATAAATATTCACCATAACAAATGCACTACATACATTTTAATTGTTCATGCAGCTTTGAATAACTTGCTTCAGACATTTAAATCCTTTGAGGATTTTTATTCATTGTCAAATTAGGTTTCTGCAATAAACTTTTTATCTTATTTCATTTGAAAAAGATTCAATAAGTTTGATATCATCAAACATGTGGACTACAGGTCCAAAGCTTTCAAGTTTTATATGAATATAGCTTTGCTTTTTATTTGCTAGTAATTTCTATGTAGACATTTTTATAATTTATAATACAAGTCTCTCATCATTTTTCATAATGTGCAAAGCAAATAATATATGATCTCAATTTCCATACCAATATATTTCATTATGATTATGTGATTCATATGCCTCTTCATGGGTTTATTCTAATAACTTTAATGTTAAATATACACTATACATGTTTTTCTATACAAATATCTCTTCAGGAGAATATAATCACATTAAATTTAGCACATGTGCCTCTATTGGGACAATTGAGATTCTTTTATTTTCTTCAACGATCTCACAGGGGAGATTAACATTTCTATATGACTCTTCATGATTTTGTTTTTACTTATGAGACTAGCTCTTCGAGTGCCTTAGATGATGAGGATTTATCTATCATTCGAGTATTATTTTAAATATGATCATGATCTTTTAAATTCCAGTTCTAGGAACCATATCTTTTAAACAAAAATCGTCATTTACGACTTTATTTTCTAACAGATGATTTTGCTGCCATTTCATAAATTGTTCTACAGGAACAACCACCCGGGTTTATATATTAGCAAAATGTAATTTTATTATTTTATTTGAATCATCTGAAAATTTATTTGCATATCATGCAATTCACAAGATGATGCATTTCTTTTAATTTTACGTCGTTTATCAACCTATGACAATTCTCCCCCTAACGACAATAAAATTTACTTTAAGGAATTATATGCATCATAATAATTTTCTACATAAACTCATTTATTTTGTCATATTGTCTTTTAAGGACTAATTTACATGGTCTTATTGTCCTTCAAGGACATTCACTAGCAAAAAATAATTAATTATGAAATGAATAGTCATATAAAATATTTCAATATCTCGATGCATCGTTTACTTTTAGTAAAGCGTATTGTTCTTCATGGACATTCACTAACATGTAATCATATAATATAAAAAATATGATAAATTCTTTTGGCACGAGACAAAATAAATGAGATAGAATATTCTTAAATAAAAGAATTTAATAAAAACTTCAATTCCTTAAATTTCATGTTCTTATGTCAAGTTCTAAAAAAAAAAAAAACTCACATATATTTTGGAACTTCTGGTTCGTGTATGAACTATTGGTTCATAAATGAAAAATCATATGTTTAAAGCTTCAGGTTCTTAAAATAGAATAACAATTTTACTTTTCAAATGAAAAGAACCGTTATTAGATCAAATTTAGAACTTCTAGTTCTAATTAAATTTGATATCAAATTTAAATACATAACTACAAGTCTAATTAGTTTGGAATTGATAACATCGGATTCTAATAAGATAAATATTCAGAACTTCAAATTCTGATTTGTATTGATATTAAGAGCTTTCAATTTTTGTATTTTCTTTTTCAAATATTTGAGTAGCCAAATATTTATCTAACAAATGAAATTTAGATCCTCTTTTGATTCAAAACTTCAGGTTCAAATTTCAGAACTTCGAGTTCATATTCAACAATTTGTATTCAAATTTAAAACTGCAGGTTCTTAATTGGATTTGATTTTGAAATTTCTGGTTTTATATATATCGATCAACTCCAATAACATTAAGAACCATAGAATAATAAAACTAAATTTATTTTTTGATGTAGAAGATCCAATGTAGTGGTAACCACAGAGCATACTCATAAAATTAGTTGTGTGGAATAAATAACAATAAGTAAATTATATTGAAATACTTACTTGGATATAATATTCTTAATTGTCTAGGGACAATTTCTTATATGGTAAATCTTCTAGATCTAACTAAATACAAAGTGTTAATTTTCATGTAATTTGATTTCACTTTGTGTCAAATATTAGCTCTTCTGGAGCATTCATTGTTTTTGCAAAAAATCAACAAAATATTTTAGATATACAACATGTAGCAAGCAAACTTTTATAATTATTAGAAGGTGTATTTTACATCCTTTTAATTTTCTTACTTTGTTTTGGTGTTATTCCACTTCTGGTGGAACAATTTAAATTTCTTTATAATGATCACTTTGACATCAATAATTATTTGCTTACAACAATACTCACAATCATCACCATAACTATATGTAACATTCACTTTAAGAAATGATATTGATCAAATTGGATGATATCAATGATTTTATAATCAAAACTAATTATTTTGTTCAACCATGAAAAACATGATATAAACTAAAAGTATGCTCAAATATATACATTATTAATATTTCAAAAAAAAAATATTGTCACTTCTGGAGCAAATTTAAAGCATAAAATATTGAAATATATATTGTTACTTCTAGAACAATATTTAAAACAATATAAACTCAATATATTTCATCGATCATGTCTTCATCTACTTGGTGATCAAAGCCCTTTTTTAAGCAAATATATATAAGAACAAATAATACGTTGATCATAAGATATTTCTATTAGAAATAAACAATTAGACTTTTTTTAACAAATAAAATAAAATATAATTCATGAAAAATCATACAATTGACTAAAAACAAAAAAAAAATATATCTAGCATGACAAGAAGTTGTTTTCATGATTTGTTGCAACTTGCAATTACAAGTTTAATGCTAATGTAAATCACTAAAACCACATGAATGTAAATCAACTTAAAAATAAACTAACAATTTTAAATGTCACAATATTCAATAATTCAAATGTTATTGAAGAAACAAATAGAGACATTTTGTGGTTAATAGATGTGTGAAATATAAAAATTTATATTTTTCTAGTATATGAAAATATAAGATTTCAACCCTTACATACATTGATAAGGAGGAAGAAATAAAGAAGAAAGAATATTTTATTGATAAGGAGTAAGAAATAAAGAAGAAAGAATATTTCATTCATAGTGGTTGAGTCTCTTAATGTGAAATATAAATAACCAATAAAAATAATAGATAAAAAATGTCATATTCATGTGAAATATAAACAACCAATTATTTGTAGATAGATCAAAAATGTTTGAAAACAAAAAGCAAATTACTTTTGCACTTTTTGAAACTTAATGTTCTATTAAATCATAACTTTATAGTTATGATTTGCAATTCTAGAACTCCAGGTTCCAAACAAAATTCATATTTGATGAAAATGTTGAATTTCATTGGAACTTCAAGTTCATATATAAACTTCTTGTTTATAATTGAAAACCATGAATTGAGAATTTCGGGCTCCAAAATTAATTACATCTATCGAAATTCAGAACTTCGGGTTCTTATTCGATCATTCAAAATCTTATATTATTATTTGTATTGCAATTCATTATTTTCAATAATACTATGTCAAACTTTAGGTTTTTTGATTTTGCAATCTCCATACACTAAATTGAGCTTCAGGTTTTTTGATTTTACAATCTTCGGACAACAAATCAAGTTTCAGGCTTTTTGATTTAACAATTATCAAATATATATCAAATTAGATTGAGCTTCAGACTCTTTGATTTTGAAATCTTTGGGTTGCAATATAATTAATTTAATTTTTGCAATCTTCTGGTTGCAATGCAATCATTTAATCTTTTTTTTTCTTTTATTGGCAACCCAATGAATATTAAGAACAAAATTAAGAAGAGAAATAATATAAACCATTTTTTTTTCCTTAGCCCAAAATTAGAGAAAGAAATACTTTACAATTGTTTGGATCTCTTGGTCTTATTAAGAACTCTCGACCTCATCAAGAAATTGTTATCTTTTATCACTTATCGAATTTGGATCATATGACATCTTGTTTTCAAACAATAAACTTTCAAATCTGAAACCTGAAACATATAATGGTTAGAGACTCGTACTGATAACGTGTTATGAAATATATAAAATAAATAAGAACACAATAGAATAAATATAAAATAAGAAAAGAGACAAAATAGTAGCCCAAGATAGGAGAGATCATTTTATTCATCAATACTTCTCAAGTTACAAATATCAAGATGAAGGCTCACATTTATAGTCTTACAAATCTTTACAATCATAACTTATACAATAATGGATATAAATTACAACATAAATTGACCATAAATCATTTGAGTGTTACAAGAGAAGTTAGGAAGATGATAAGCTTGATTTCTTAATGTGGACATCCACTCACATTAAACATTGAATAATGTTTTCATAACATTATGTAATTATTTTTGATCAAATTTAAACGCTTAAACTCCTTTAATAGTTTAATCATAATTTTGAATTTTACTTGAGAAATTATAATCGTTTAAAATCACTTTAACATATAAACCCTATATACTTTATGACTTTAATAGGTAAATTGATGAATGAAATTGTAATTTATCACGTATCAAAATTGGTATGACTTATAAATTAACATGTTAAATGGGTCTTATTAGGTAATCCGGTAATTAAATAGGACATGTTTGGGTTTCTACTTGTTACACGATAAACTTAATAAACCGTGTTAAGGTTGAGCAAAAAATTAACGGTTTGTGTTTGGATTGTTGCAAACACGACATAATAACCCATATTGCTATCCCTAATTTATAACTCATAAATATATTTAAATTAAATTAAAAATAAATGTATATCAAAACTTTCTTTTAAAAAAAATTAACCGTAAAATTGTCCAAAATTAAATTAAATTAAATGTACAATTTTAATGCAATTCAGATTGCATATATGTCATGCGTTACAAATCACATGAGACGCGTTACAAATCATGTATAATCATTTATATATTTTCTTTTATAACAATAACACGGTAATAAAATGTATTTATTGAGACTGTAGGAGGTTAGTCCTTCACACCTCCGAATCTACGATATGAGGTTATGGATTCGAGTCTATCTTCTCATCAAATCCTGAATTATTATAATGTTTTAAAAAAAAGTCTTTATTATATCAAGGGTAAGCATGGAATTTACACAAAGAGAATCACAATTGAGCCATTTGTTTAACATTCATTGGGTAGCAAACAGACAATCCACCATTGAATGCTTTCTCAGCAATAATCTTATTAAAAGCTTGGGTTGGATGGTATGCATCCCAGAAGATATACTCATCTCTGTTCAAGCATGGTATTGAAAATGGAAGACAAGTTATTTGCCCTCTATTTCTTCCTATTCCACAACACCCTCTATCTTTCACACTAAATCCTGCAAAAATAATAATCAGATTATCCTACTTTGTTTCTCCAAAAAATACCAAAGCACCTCTATGAGAGAGTAATTTTCATAGAATTTTGAAACCAAAAGATTGTTCTTCAAAATGAGTTAAATAGGGGGTGGGGTGGTTAGAAATTCTTCCTTAAAATAATTTTATGGAGTTTGAAAATACTGTAGATAAGAGGGTACATCAATATATATATAGAGTTGTTCGGGTGCAGAATCGTGCACATTTAATTTTTTCGTTTTGACACCAAAATGAGGATTGTGTACGAAAAAAAAAACGCATAGGATTCTCACACCTAATAATCTCCGACGATATTGAGTTCTTACCATAAAAATCAGGGTTATTTAGTATATCAGTAAAAGCAGCATATGTATTGACAAAGACAAAAGTAGATGTAGTCTGGTTGGTGTTGAGTTGATGAACAAGAGAGAGGAGTCCTTTGTTGAATTCTTCCACCATATCATTAACAAATGATACACATTTCCCTGGTGGAGCAAGCCCTGTTGCTAGCTGGTTTGGCATGCAACCAAGAGGCCCAATTGCTGCCAACACGAACTTCCTTGCACCTAAATTGTGTAGCTCCTGAAATAACATTTTTATATAATAAAAAAAAAATCAATTATGAATATAAATTCATTTTTAAGGGGAAAAAAGAAATTTGTGGTTATTTAATTTATAATTCAAATATAAATATAGCGACTCGAACTTGAGACATTGTCAGACTGAATTATGTCTGAATAAGCACTTTTACCATTTAGTCACATATATAATTTTTTTTATTTTTTTTTTAAAGAATAGGATTTTTGGTTTAATTACATCTCAAATCAATTTCTTTTTAATTGGTTTGGTTTCCTATGAATATAGGAACCAATTAATTTTCGGTTTGGTTTAGCTTAAAACTGGACAAAACTAGTTTTTGCCGACCCATACGTATAAATGGAGATGAAGATAGAGGGACGAGAGAATTAATTAATGACATACCATGATATTGGTAGTGTATTGAGTAATGAGAAGAAGAGCATATTGTATGGGATTGTATTTGGAACTTGAATTATAGAATGAGGGAATCAAATAGTTATTGATGTAGTCATTGCTACCCAGATTCATAACTATCAATGACTTGGCTAAATATCCCTCCACTTTCCTTTCATCCATTTGCCTCTTTAATTGCCCCACTGTACTTCTAAAATTCTCCACTTGTTGTCTCAAGTTAAATCTCTCTCCCTGTGTCACACCACAATAATAGAGAAACAAATTTATAATGTTTTTCGATTTTTTTTTTTTTTTTTTTATAAAAAAAAACATAATCTACAATGCAATATAATTAAATTGAAAAAATATATATAACACTAGAATGAAAGAAGAGAATGTATACTAGAAGTTTGCCAGACTCATCAAGGATCCCTGCGGCTGCTGATGCATAATTTACTCCTCTATCAACATCTGCTCCTCTGAAACTCGCTTCCGAGGTCGGAAGAAGTGGAAGACCTATCAAGTCTCCTGCAAATGATCAAAAAGAAAATAAAATAGTGTTGAAAAGTGGTTCGTATTCTCATGTGATCCAAATGGAATCCAACTTAACGGTAGTGGTCTAGAGAGAATATGACTGCCAGAAATTTGCAATATACAGTATTGTATTGATTTTGTAGAATAGAACAAACAATTAGGGATAGGGGTTCGGGCCCCCTCACCCCTACCCCCATTTCTCTACGGTATTTTTTTTTCTTCTCTTGACTTTCGATATAAAATTATATAGGGGAAATGGGATGGTCCCCCCCACCACCTCCCCCGTTTATAAAATCGGGACCAAATTTGCCCCCACGCCCATCCCTAACAACAATGTAATATATATAACATAAATTAATTAACTATAGTGCAATAGATGTGGAGGAAGAGGAAGTAATTACCAAGGAAATCAACAATTGTTTTTCCATTACAGAATCGGCCAGTTGGTATTCGTTGATAGAAATCGAGACCATAGGGAACGTAATTTGCTTTGGCCCAAGACCTCAAATAATTGTTGTTTCCACTATCAATCAATGAATCTCCGAACACAAACATTGCTGGAAATAGTTGTTTTTCTGTTGATGATGATGACGATACCAACTTTCCATTCATACAAACAACAATCATTACTATCGACACCAGTACTACATCTGCAACCTCCATAGCTGACCAGTATTGCTATAATTTATTTTCTCTTCTCTGAATTCACCAAGAAAATGAATTTGATTTTGATTCTCATTATATGAAGGGATATATAGATAGATGGTGTGATTTTATCTTTTAGAAAAGTTTTATTATGAGAAAATTAAAGTTGTTCTCTTTCTTGCCTTTTTCTCCATGATCTCGCCCTGACCTTTTATTGTTTTTGGCTTTCAAGGAATCAAGTTATTGTGTCAGTTGAGGGTTTTGCGGCTTTCTTTTGTCAATTGCTCCACAACCTGGCTGGAAAATGCATATCCAAAAATTATATCCCAATTAAAAGCATCTCTAATGTAAATATGCATTGCCACGTAGGATAGACAGTTAAAAAGTTAGAAAAACTTTTTCCAATACAATTATCTAACTTCAATATGGATAAAATGTGGTAAAAAAAAAGAAAAAAGTTAGAGAATATGGAGTTGGATTTCTAATTCTAGAAACTCTCCTAGAAAAGCGCTAACTAGGATTTCTAACTATTTTCACCAATAATATTAAAGCTCATTTAAATGTAAAATAAAAGAGTAGAAAGGGTGGAATAATTGCTTTATTATGATTGGTCATAAAAATGGATGCATATTTGACTTTAGATAATTACATTAAAGATATGAATAATTGAATATGCATTTCTCTAATTTTTTTTCAAAAGTATGCCCATAAAAAATAGAAATGTTGATATGTCACTATTTAGAAACTCAAGAATGCATATTTGCACTGGAGATGCTCTAATACTGCCATGAGATGAGTTATAGACTTATAGGTGGCAATTTTTTTTTTTTTTTTATTAAATCATAATAGTTCTTAATTTAATTAAGTGCTTAATAATCGTTAATGTTTAAAAGTTAAAACTCCCTAATTTGTTTAATTTAAAATATAATTACCTTTATAATTAATAACATTATTTTTTATTTTTTATTTTTGAAATGGAAAAAGTTCCATTAACACAAAGAAGGGTTATAGCAGCTTTGGTCATCAGCCAAAACAAAAGGCTCCACAATAGGAGGGACCTCTTCTAGCCAAAACCTATCATGCTCAAGAGACAAGCCAGGTTTGGCAAGAGAATGAGCAGCCATGTTGGCATTCCTAGGAACAAAGCTAACATTACAAGAGGAAAAAGCTTCCAACAAAGACAAATATATCACTAACAATTAAACCCACATTAGACCATGGAACAATACCATCTCCACGAAAAATAAATGTGAGATTTTCGGACCCCCCAACCACCCCACCCACCCCCAACCCACCACAGCAAAATCCGAACATCTCTCGTTTCTTTTCTGCATTGAAGAACAGTTGAGATAGTCCTTCAACACAAATGAGGAAAAGATACAATGACAGGGGATCCTCTTGGCACAATGCTCTAGACAATTTAAAGGAGCCACACAAAATCCTCTTAATTAGAAAGGAGAAAGAGATTGATTTAACACAACTCATAATCCTGTCAATCCAACTGTTCAAAGCCAAGCTTACTCATCATTCCCGAAATAAAAACCCATTCCACTCAATCATATGCTTTTGATATGTCAAGTTTGAGAGCCAAAGAACCTTTCTTCTCCTTCTTCCTCTGTTTAAGCGATGCATGCATTCAAAACCTACAATGGCATTATCAGAGATTTGACGTCCCGAGATAAATACACTCTGAGTGTTGGAGATCACATCATCAAGGACCGTACAAAACCTATTAGCAAAAGCCTCGACCACAATTTTGTAAACAACGTTACACAAATTGATTGGGGGAAGTCAGTCATATGCTCTGCTCTCTAAGTCTTACGAATGAATACGATCAGGGTCTCATTGACATCCTTCAACCCAAGCCCATTATTCAACACACCTAGACAAGCCTCGGTTACTTTGCCACCAACCATTGGCCAGAATTTTGGGTAAAAAAGGGCCGAAAGACCATCAATCCCTGGAGCCTTTGTTGGATACATGTCGAAAACAGCCCTTTTGATCTCATCCGAGAAAAAGTTGGCATCAAGGAAAGCTGATTTCCCAGCAGAAAGACGAGTGATAAGTACATTTATGTACCTATTTTAGGCTCCTATTTCCTACCTTTTATGCTCAATTTCGAGCGTTTTTGTGTATATAATATGTGTTTTAGCCTTGTGTAGGTTCATTTCCCTAAAGTTACGTGTTTGAGCCTAAAGTGAAGGTTTGAAGGCAAAAAGGAGGAGAAAGAGCTGAAATTGTGATGGCTTGTGCAGAATGCCTAACTTGCGAAAGCCATATCTCCCTCTTTGGATTGAATTGTGTGTCGAGCTACATGTTTTTGGAAATCCTCGGGAGTCCAGTTTTCAAAACACTTTACGGATCATGATTCCGAGCTTTCTAGAAGAAGTTACGCCTATTTGAGCGACTGGTGCGCGGAGTAGAAAAATCTACGAGTTTGGGATTGCGAGTTTATACTCGCATATCCATTCCAGACCCTTCTGGGAGTTATAAACTGTGAGAATGAAGTTGCACATCTAGCAAAACCAAGTCGCAGATTGTCCTGCGAGTTATGAATTGCGAGAACGAAGTCACAGATCTTGGTTGTAAAAGTTGCCCAGATTGTACTGCGAGTTGGGACTACGAGAACGAAGTTGCAAATTTAGGTCGGTAACAAATATATACTTCCAAACCACGTGATTTTGAAGGGCAAACTTGACTATTCAACCCTAATTAATGCCCTAACCTTCAACCATTATAAATACACCCACTTGTTGATCTTTAAAATATCTAAACACTATCTTTCTCATAATATCTAGATATTTTCACATACACCACAAAAGAGGGAAAGGAGCTCTCAAAGCTTCCATGGAGGTTCTCCTCCATGGGAAGCTCACCACCACCACCTCCACACTTCATCCATCCATCTTTGAAGTAGATCCAAGGAGAAAGGAGAGCAAATGAAATAGAGATCTTGGTTATCTCTAAACTATTCTCTTTGTTTTATTTTCTATTTCTTTGATGTGTAATCCCCAATAGGGAATATTTGTAACCTAACACTTGAGTTTGTTATATATGATCTTTACTTAGATTTTATTTGGATCTTGACTCTATTCTTTGAGTTTTGCTATATCTCTCTTTTCTTGACATGTATGTTGGTGAATGAGTAGAAATTGATGTGTTTTGCATAAGTGAGACTTTAGATTAAAACAATGATGTAGTGTAACTTAGTGTAAACAAATGATGTAGTGTAAAAGTAGAGTCTCACTCTTGTTTGCATGTTGGTGATGAAAGGGAATCGATATGTATGGATTGCTTAGAGTGAAAGAGTAGATCCGGGTTCCAATTGACCAATTATGAATGGATTTTTATTGTTAACTCTTGAATGGAGAATACATGATTTATGCATGCCTATGCTAGATTAGATTGTTTGGTGTTCTTATGCTTAATGGGTTTTTGACCAATAGACACAATTGCTCATTCCATAACCATGGTTGAGTGATGAATGGATTTCGGTATTCCTTATTTAACAAATGATTTGTAATAATAAATGATTTGATTTTGGAATCCTTAATCAAGTGAACTAGCCCCTTGAATCCGTATTGAATGATGCTTGAATGTTTATGATCATTATGACTTGCTTGTATGTTTGGTGAACTTATGTACTGATGACACGTCGTTGAGATGTATCAAAAGATTTGAATTTTACATTCAACATCGCAAGTGCACGAGTCAAGAGACTAGTATAGCGTGCAAGCAAGGATATTGTTCCGTAGGGAGATGGAATTCGTCAACTGTCACTAGCTTAGCTTATTTGGAAAATACGAATTGG